>CALYLW010001564.1:115000-118747 GCA_944989445.1 Ampullaceana balthica
TTTGTGTTTTTGTTTTGTGGTTGGTGGGTGTTTTGGTTTGGGTTGTTTTGTTGTGTTGTTGTGGTTTGTGTTGTGGTGGTTTGTTTTGTTTTTGGGTTGTTTGTGTTTGTTTGGGTGGGTTGTGTGTTTTGTTTTGTTTGTGGTGTTGTTTGTTGTTTGTGTTGGTTTTGTGGTTGGTGTTGTGGTGTGGGTTGGGTTTGGGGGTGTTTGTGTGTTGTTGTGTTTTGGTGTTGGGTTGTGTTTTGGTGTTTGTTTTTGGTGTGTTGTTTGTGTTGTGTGGTTTTGTGTTTGTTTGGGTGTTGTTGTTTTTGGTGTGTTTGTTGTGGTTGTGTTGGGGGTTGTTGTTTGGTGTTGTTTGTGGTTGTTTTGTTGTTGGGTTTGTTGGTGTTTGTGTGGTTGGTGTTGTGGTTGTGTTTGTTTTGTGTTGGGGTTGTTTGTGTGGTGTTGTGTTGTGGTTTGTTTGTTGGGGTTGTTGGTGTTTGTGTTTGTTGTGGGTGTTTGTTGTTGGTTTTGTTTGGTGTGGTGTTGTGGGTGGGTTGTTTGTGGTGTTGGTTGGTTTGTTGGGTGTGTTTGTTGTGGGTTGTTTGGGTGTGTTTGTGGGTTTGTTGTGTTGGTGGTTGTGGTGGTGTTGTTGGGTGGGTGGGTTTGGTGGGTTGTGGTTGTGGGTGGTGTTTGGTGTTGTGGGTGGTTGTGGGTGGGGTGTGGGTTGTGGGTGGTGTTTGTTGTGGGGTGGTGTTGGTGTTTGGTTGTGTTGGTGGGTTTGTGTTGGTGTGGTGTGTTTGTTGTTGGGGTGTTTTGGTGTGGGGGTGGGTGTGGTGTTTGGTGGGTGTGGTTGTGGTTTGTGGTGTTTGGTGTTGTGGTGTGTTTGTGTTGTGGGGTTGGTTGTGGGGTGGGTTTGTTTTGTGTTGGGTTGTTGGTTTGTTGGGTGTTTGTGGTTGTGGGGTTGTGGGTGGGTTGTGTGTTTGTGGTGGGTTGGGTGGGTGTGTTGGTTGTGTTTGTGGTTGGTGGGGTTGTTGGGGTTGTGTGGTTGTTGTGGTTGGTGTTTGTGTTGGTGGTTTGTTGTGGGTGTGTTGGGTTGGTGGTTTGTTGTTTGTGGTGTTTGTGTGTTTGGTTGTTGGTGTTTGGTTGTGTGTTGGTGTGGTGGTGGGGTTGTGGGTTGTGGTGGGTGTGGGGTTTGTGTGGGTGTTGTGGTGGTTGTGGTGGGGGGTGTTGGGTGTTGGGTGGTGTGTGGTTTGTGGGTGTGTGGGTGTGGGGGTGTGTTGGTTTGTTGGGTGGGTGTTGTGTGGTTGGTGGGGGGGGTTGTGTGGGGTTTGTGTTGGGGTGGTGTGGGGTTGGTGGTGGGGGTGGTTGTGGGTGGTGTTGGTTGTTGGGGGTGGTGTGGGTGGGGTTGTGTGGGGTGGGGGGTTTGGTTGTGGGTGGGGGTTGTGGTTGGGTGGTGGGGTGTTGGTGTTGTGGGGGTGTGTGGGGTGGTGTTTGTGGGTGGGTGGGTGGGGGTGTGGGGGGTTGTTGTGTTGGTGGGTGTGGTTGTGGGTGTTGGTGGGGGTGTTGGTGTGGGGTTGGGGGGTGGTGTGTGGGTGTGTGGGGGTGTTGTGTTTGGGTGTGGTGTGTTGTGGGTGTGGGGGTGGTGTTTGTGGGGTGGGTGGTTGGGTGTGGTTGGTGTTGGTGGGTGTGTTGGTGGGTGTGGGTGTTGTGGTGTGGGGTGTTGGTGTGGGTGTTGGTGGGGGGGTGGTGGTTGTGGTTGGGTGGGGTTGGGTGTGGGGGTTGGTGTTTGTGGGGTGGGGGTGGGTGTTGTGGGGGTGTTGGGTTTGTGGTGTTGTGGGTGTTGGTGTTTGTGGGGGGTTGTGTGGTTGGGGTGGGTTTTGGTGTTGTTGTGGGTGGGTGTGGGGGGTGTTGGGTGGTGGGGTTGTGTGGTGTGGGTTGGTTGGGGTGTGGGTGGTGTGTGGTGGGTGGGGGTGGTGGGGGTGGTGGGTGGTGGTTGGGTGTGGTGGGGGTGTGTTTGTGGTTGGTGTTGTTGTGGGTGGGTGGGTTGGGTGGGTGTTGGGTGTTTGTTGGGTGGTGTTGGTGTTTGTTGGTGGGTTGTGGTGTGGTGGGGTGGTTTGTGGTGTGGGGGTTGTGGGTGTTGGGGGTGGTGTTGTTGGGTGTGTGGGTGGTGTTTGTGGGGTGTGTGGGTTGTGGGTGTTGTTTGTGGTGGGGTGGGTTGGGGGTGGTGTGTGGGGTGGGTGTGTGGGTGTGGGTTGGTGGGTGGTGTGGGGTGGTGTTTGTGGTGGTTGGGTTTGTGGTTGTGTGGGGTTGTGGGGGGTGTGGTTTGTTGGTTGGTGGGTGGTTGGGTGTGTTGGGTTGTGTGGTGGGTGGGTGTGTTTGGTGGTTGGGTGGGTGTTGGGTGGGGTTGTGGTGGTTTGGGTGGGTTGGGGTGGGGGGTGTGTTGTTGGTGTGGGGTTTGTGTGTTGTGGGTGGGGTGGTGGTGGTTGGGGGTGTGTTGGTTGTGGTGGGGGTGTGGTTGGTGGGGGTTGGTTGTGGGGTGGGTGTGTGTGGGGTGGTGGGGGTGGTTTGTGGTGGGGGGTGGTTGGGTGGGTTGTGGGTGTGGTGGGTGGGTGTTGGGGGTGTGGGGTGTTGTGGTTGGGTGGTTGTGGGGTTTGTGGGGTGGTGGGGGTTGTGGGTTTGGTGGGTGTGGTTTGTGGTTGTTGGGTGTTGGTGGGGGTGTGGGTGTTGGTGGGTTGTGGGTGTGGGGTTTGGTGGTTGTGTGGTGTGTTGTGGTTGTGGGTGGTTGGGTGTGGGTGGTGGTTTGGTGTGTTGGTTGGGGGTGGTGTGGTTGTGTTGTGGGTGGTGTGTTGGGTTGGTGGGTGTGGGTTGTGGTGTGGGGTTGTGTGGTGGGTGTGGGGTTGTGTTTGTGGGTGGTTGGTGGGTTGGGGGTGGTGGTGGGGTTGTTGGTTGTGGGTGTGTTGGGTTGGGGGTGGGTGGTGTTGGGTTGTGGTGGGTTTGGGTGTGGGGGGTGGGGTGGTGGGTTGGGGGGTGTGGGGGGTGGTGTTGTGGTGGGGGGGTGTTGGGGTGTTGTGGGGTGGTGTGGGGTGGTTGTGGTGGGTGTTGGGTGTTGTTGTGGGGTGGGGTGTGGTGGGTGGGTGTGTTGTGGTTGGGTGTGGGGTGTTGGGGGGTGGGTGGGGTTTTGTTTTGGGGGGTTTTGGGGGGGGGTGGGGGGGTTTTTTTTTTTTGGTGGGTGGGTTGTTGTGGTGGTTTTGTTTGTTGTTTGTTGGTTGTTTTTTTTTGTGTTTGTGTTGGGTGTTGGGTTTTGTGTTGGTGTTTGGGTGTTTTTTGTGTGTTGTGTTGGTGTTGGTGGGGGGGTGTGGTGGGTGGGTTGGTGGGGTTGTTTTTGTTTTTTTAAAAGAAAGTTGAATAGGAGATATGAAAAAGAAAAAAGAGAAAGTTTGAATTAAATAAAATAAAAAATAAAAAATATAAATGTGAAAAATAGAAATTTGTTATCCCCCTGGGTCTCCTATCCCCCCGCCCTTCCACCTGTTTCTCCAAACAAAGGAGGGTAGTATAATTTTCCCCCTCTTCCTAATCCCCCGGCTCCCACCCTATCCATTACTTCTCTACTTATCCAATCACAACTCTAAAGTGAAGATTGTTAAAAAGAGAAATTGAAAAATAATAGTAAGAAAAATTAAAAGTAAAAAACTAATAAAGGGATTTTAAGTAAAAGAAAAAATTAAAGAGAGATATATATAAAAAAAGGGTTAAAGAAAATAG
>CALYLW010001564.1:123507-170229 GCA_944989445.1 Ampullaceana balthica
GTTTCTGCGGAGTTTTTTCCTTGTGTTTTTCCGAAGTCGGTTGGGCCAGGGCAGGCGTAGAGGGGGGTTTGGGGGTGTTTTGTGTGGGTTTTATGATTTACTTTGACCCGGGGGTGTGAGTCGGGTACGTCTTTTAGGTGGGGGTTGAGTCGGGCGGGTGAGGGGCGAGGTGTGGTCGGATGGTGGGGAGGGGGTTTGGGTTTGTGCGTGTTTGTTCCGGTTGAGGGGAATGAATTGGTGGAGATTTAGGGGAGACGGCATGGCGGTTGGGCGTCGGGCGGCGTTGTTGCCGGGGGGGGGGTGACGCGGTCGGGCGCTGGTTGGGCATTTGTTTTTTGGATGGTGATGTGGGTGGGCCCCCGTGGAGCGGGTGTTGTGGTAGCTTGGGTTTGCACTTTCATTTCGCACATGTTGGGTAGGGATTGGGGGTGGGGGGAAGGGTCTCCGGTGAGTTGTTGTAATGGGGGGGGGGATGAGCAAGCACGCCTAGTCATTGCGGGGGTTTAGGGGGAGGTAGGGTGGAGGGGGCGGGGATGGGTGGGGGGGGGGGAGTTTGTCGGTTTTTAGTTACGGTGCGGTGGTGGTTGGGGGGAGCGGGGAGGGTCAGGCCGGAGGGCGGAGGCGTGTAGGCGGGCGCGGTTTTGTTTATGGGGGGTGGGGGTTTGGGGTAAGCGGGGGGGGGGGGGGGGGTTTTTGGGGTCTGTCCGGAGGTCGCGGGAGGGTGGGGGGGGGGGACGGGGGTGAGTTTTGGGGGGGGGGGAGCGGGAGGGGGAGGGTTTTGCGGGTTGTTCGGTGGGGCCGGGGCAGGGCGGTGGACGGGTGTTGGTTTGATTCGTGTTTGGGCGGGGGACGGGTAGGTTGTGGGTGCGGGAGGTGGGGGTCGGGGCGCGGGGTGCGGTCGGGGGGGCTGGGGGGGCGGGGGCTTTTCCGGCGCGGGACGTTTTTTCTCGCCCGGTTGCTGTTCGTGGTCGGGCCGCGGACGGAACGTAGCGGGGGGAAGAGAGGGGGTTTGCCCCAATACACCTCACTCAACTCACCGATCTCGCTTTATATAGTTTGTTTTTTTGTGGCTTTTGCTTGTCTTGGCGGTGGGGGGGGGGGGGGGGGTGGGGGGGGGTGGGGGTGGGTGGGGTTGGGGGGGGGGGGGGGGGTGTGGTGTTGAGGTGGGGGGGAGGGGGGGGGTGGGGTGGGGGGGGGGGCGGGGGGGGGCGGGGTGGGGGGGGGTGGGGGGGGGGGTGGGGGGGGGGGGGGGGGCGTTGGGGGGGTGGGGGGGGTGGGGGGGAGGGGGGGGGGGGAGTGGGGGGGTGGTGGGGGGGGGGGGGGGGTGGGGGGGGGGGGGGGGTGGGGGGGGGGATGGGGGGGTCGGGGGTGGGGGGGGGGGGGGGGGGGGGGGGGGGGGGGGTGGGGGGGGGGGGGGGGGGCGGGGGGGGGGGGGGGGGTGGGGGGGGGGGTGGGGGGGGGGGGCGGAGGGGGTGGGGGCGGTGGGGGGGGTTGGGGGGGGGGGCGGGGTGGGTGGGGGGGAGGTGGGGTGGGGGGGGTTGTGGGGGTGTGGGTGGTGGGGGGGGTTGTGGGGGGGGTGGGGGGGGGTGGGGTGTGGGGTGGGGTGTGTGTGGGGTGGTGGGGGGGGGTGGGGTGGGGTGGGGTGGGGTGGGGTGGGGTGGGGGGGGGGGGGGGGGTGGGGTGGGGTGGGGTGGGTGGGGTGGGGTGGGGTGGGGTGTGGGGTGGGGTGGTGGGGGGTGGGGTGGGGTGTGGGGGGGGGGTGGGGTGTGTGTGGGGGGGGTGGGTGGGGTGGGGTGGGGTGGGGTGTGGGGGGGGGTGGGGGGGGGTGGGGTGTGGGGGGGGTGTGGGGTGGGGGGGGGGGGGGTGGGGTGGGGGGGGGGTGGGGTGTGTGGGGGGGGGGTGGGGGGGGGGTGTGGGGTGGGGGGTGGGGTGGTGGGGTGGGGGGTGGGGTGGGGGGGGGGTGGGGTGGGGGGTGTGTGTGTGGGGGGGGGTGGGGTGTGGGGGTGGGGGGGGGTGTGTGTGGGGTGGGGTGGGTGTGGTGGGGGGTGGGGGGGTGGGGGGGGTGTGGGGGGGTGTGGGGGGGGGGTGGGGGGGGTGGGGGGGGGTGGGGGTGGGGGGGGGGTGGGGGGGGGGTGTGGGGGTGGGGGGGGGTGGGGTGGGTGGGGGGTGGGGGGGGGGTGGTTGGGGGGGTGTGTGGGGGGGGTGGGGGGGGTGGGGGGGGTGGGGGGGTGGGGGGGTGGGGGGGTTGGGGGGTGGTGTTGGGGTGGGGGGTGGGTGGGGGGTGGTGTGTGGGGGGGGGGTGGTGGGGGGGGTGGGGGGGGGTGGGGGGGTGGGTGGGGGGGTGGGGGGGGGTGGGTGGGGTGGGGTGTGGGGGGGTTGGGGTTGGGGGGGTGGGGGTGTGGGGGTGGGGGGTGGGGGGGTGGTGGGGGGTGGGGGTGGGTTGGGGGGGGGGTGGGGGTGTGGGGGTGGGGGGGGTGTGGGTGGGGGGGGTGGGTGGGGTGGGGGTGGGTGTGGGGGGGTGGGGGTGGGGGGGTGGGGGTTGGGTGGGGGGGGTTGTGGGTGGGGGGGTGGGTTGGGGGGGTTGGGTGGGGGGGGTGGGGGGGTGGGGGGGTGTGGGTTGGGGGGGGTGGTGGGGGGGTGTGTGGGGGTGGGGGGTGGTGGGGTGGTTGGGTGGGGGGGTGTGGTGGGGGGGGTGGGGGGGTGGGTGGGGTGGGGTGTGGGGGGTTGGTGGGGGGGTGGGGGGGGTGTGGTGGGGGGTGGGTGTGGGGTGGGGGTGGGTTGGGGGTGGTGGGTGGGGGGTGGGGGGGGTGTTGGGGGGGGTGGGGGGTGGGGTGGGGGTGGTGGGGGGGTGTGGTGTGGGGGGTGGGTGGGGGGGGTGGGTGTGGGTGGGTGTGGGGGGGGTGTGGGGTGGGGTGGTGGTTGGGGGGGTGGTGGGGTGGGGGGGGTGTGGGGTGGGGGTGGGTGGGGGTGGTGTGGGGGGTGGGTGTGGGGTGGGGGGTTGGGTGGGGTGGGGGGTTGGGGGTGGGTGTGGGGTTGGTGGGTGGGGGGTGGGTGTGGGTGTGGGGGGGGTGGGTGGGTGGGGTGGGTGTGGGGGGTGGGGTGGGTGTGGGGTGGGGGGGTGGGGGGTTGGTGGGGGGGTGGGTGGGTGGGGTGTGGGGGTTGTGGTTGGGGGGGTGGTGGGGTGGGGTGGGTTGGGGTGGGGGTGGTGGGGGGTGGGTTGGGGGTGGTGGGTGTGGGGTGGGTGTGGGTGGGGGGTGGGTGTGGGTGGGGGGTGTGGGTGGTGGGGGGGGTGTGGGGGTTGGGGGTGGGTGGTGGGGGTGGGGGTGGGTTGGGGTGGGTGGGTGGGTTGTGGGGGGGGTGTGGGGTGGGGTGGGTGTGGGGTGGGTGGGGGGGTGGTGGGGGTGGGTGGTGGGGGTGGGGTGGGGGTTGTGGTGGGTGTGGGGGTTGGGGGTGGGGTGGGGGTGGGTTGGGGTGGTGGGGTGGGGTGGGGGTTGGTGGGGGTGGGGTGGGTTGGGTGGGGGGGGTGGGGTTGTGGGTGGGGGTGTGGTGGGGGGGTGTGGGTGTGGGGGGGGTGGGTGGGGGTGTGGGTGGGGGTGGGTTTGTGGTGGGGGGGTTTGGTGGGGGTGGGTGGGGTGGTGGGGGTGTGGGTTGGGGGTGTGGGTGGGTGGTGGGGGGTGTGGGGGGGGGGTTGGTGGTGGGGTGGGTGGGGGTGGGGGGGTTGGTGGGTGGGGGTGGGTGGGTGTTGGGGTGGGTGGTGGGGTGGTGGGGGGGGTGTGGGGTGGGGTGGTGGGGGGGTTGGGTGTGGGGTGGGTGTGGGGGTGGGTGGGGGTGTTTGGGTGTGGGTGGGGGTGGGGTTGTGGGGTGGGGGTGTGGGTTGGGGGTTGGGTGGGGGGGGTGGGGTGGTTGGGGGTTGGGTGGGGTGTGGGGGGTGGGTTGGGGGGGGGGTTGGGTGGGTGGGGTGGGGGGTTGTGGGTGGGGGGGTGTGGGGGTGGGTGTGGGGTGGGTTGGGGGGTGGGGTGTGGGGGGGGGGTTGTGGGTGGGGTGGTGGGTTGGGTGGTGGGGTGGGTGTGGGGGTGGGGTGGGTGGGGGGGTGTGGGGTGTGGGTGGGGTGTGGGTGGTGGGTTGGGTGGGGGTGGGGGTTGGGTGTGGGGGGGGTTGTGGGTGGGTGGGGGGGTGGGTTGGGGGGGTGTGGGGGTGGGTGGGGGTGTGGGTGGGGTGTGGGGGTGGGTGGTTGGGTGTGGGTTGTGGGTGGGGGGGGTGTGGGTGGGTGGGTGGGGGTGGGGTGTGGGGGTTGGGGGTGTGGGTGGGGTGGGTGGGTGTGGGGGGTGGGGTGGGTTGGGGGGGGTGGGTGGTGGGGTGTGGGGGTGGGGTGTTGGGTTGGGGGGGTGGGGTGTGGGGGGTGGGTGGGGGGGTGTGGGGTGTGGGGTTGGGGGGGTGGGTGGGGGGTGGGGTGGTGGGGGGTTGGGGGGGTGGGGGGGGTGGGGTTGTGGGGGTGGGGTGGGTGGGTTGGGGTGGGGTTGGGGGGTTGGGTTGTGGGTTGGGGTGTGGGGTGGGTGTGGGTGGGTTGGGGTGGGGTGTGGGGTTGGGGTGGTGGGGTTGGGGTGGGGTTGTGGGGTGGGTGGGGGGGTGGGGTGGGGGTGTGGGGGGGGTGTGGGGGTGGGGGGGGTGGGTGGGGGGGTGGGTGTGGGGGGGGTTGGGGTGTGTGGGGTGGGGGTGGGGGTTGGGTGGGGGGTGGGGGTGGGGGGGGGGGGGGTGTGGGGGGGGTGGGGGGGGGGTGGTGGGGGTGGGGGTGGGGGGTGGGGTGGGGTGTGGGGTGTGGGGGGTGGGGTGGGTGGGGTGTGGGGTGGGGGGGGGGTGGGGGGTGGGGTGGGGGGGGGGTGGGGGGGTGGTGGGGGGTGGGTGTGGGGGTTGGGGGGTGGGGTGGTGGGGTGGGGGGGGTGGGGTGGGGGGGTGGGGGTTGTGGGTTGTGGGGGGTGGGGGGGGTGGGGTGGGGGGGTGGGGTTGGGGGGGTGGGTGGGGTGGGTGGGGGGGTGGGGTGGGGGGGTGGGGGGGGGGTGTGGGGTGGGGTGGGGTGGGGTGGGGGGTGGTGGGTGGGGGTGGGGTGGGGTTGGTGTGGTGGGGGTGGGTGGGGTGGGGGGGGGTGTGGGGTGTGGGGGGGTGGGGGTGGGTGGGGGGGTGGGGGGGGGGTGTGGGTGTGGGGGTGGGGGGTGGGTGGGGGGGGGTGGGGGTGGGTGGGGGTGTGGGTGGGGGTGGGTGGGGTGGGGGTGGTTGTGGGGGGTGGGGGGGGTGGTGGGTGGGGTGGGGGTGGGGGGGGTGTGGGGGTGGGTGGTGGGGGTGGGGGGGTGGGGGGGGTGGGTGGGGTGGTGGGGTGGGGGGGTGGGGGGGGTGGGGGGGTGTGGGGGGGGTGGGGTGGGGGGGGTGGGGGGGGGGTGGGGGGGGGGTGGGGGGGGTGTGGGTGGGGGGGTGGTGGGGGGGTTGTGTGGGTGGGGGGGGGGTGGGGGGTGGGGGGGGTGGGGGGTGGGGGGGGGTGGGGGGTGGGGGGTGGGGGGGGTGGGTGGGGTTGGGGGGTGGTGGGGGGTGGTGTGGGGGGGGGGTGTGGGTGGGGGGGGGTGGGTGGGGGGGGGTGGGGGGGGTGGGGGGGGGGTGGGGGTGGTGGGGGGGTGGGGGGGGGGTGGGGGGGTGGGTGGGGGGGGTGGGGGGGTGGGGGGTGGGGGGGGGGTGGGGGTGGGGGGGGGGTGGGGGGGGTGGGGGGTGGGGGGGGGGTGGGGGGGGTGGGGGTGGGGGGTGGGTGGGTTGGTTGGGTGGGGGTGGGGGGGTGGGGGGGGGTGTGGGTGGGGGGGTGTGGGGTGGGGGTGGGGGGGTGTGGGTGGGGGGGTGGGGTGTGGGGGGGGTGGGGGGTGGGGTGGGGGGTGGGGGGGTGGGTGGGGGTGGGGGGGGTGGGTGGTGGGGGGGGTGGGGGTGGGGGGGGGGTGGGTGTGGGGGGGTGGGGGGGTGGGGGGGGTGGGTGGGGGGTGGGGTGTGGGGGTGGGGGGTGGGGGGGGGTGGGTGGGGGGGGGTGGGGTGTGGGGGGGGTGGGGTGGTTGGGGGTGGGGGGTGGGGTGGGGGTGGGGGGGGGGGTGTGGGGGTGGGGGTGTGGGGGGGGTGGGGGGGGGGTGGGGGGGTGGGGTGGGGGGGGGGTGTGGGGGGGGTGGGGGGTTGGGTGGGGGGGTTGTGGGTGGGGGGGTGGGGGGGGTGGGGGGGTGGGGTGGGGGGGGGGTGGTGTGGGGGGTGGGGGGGGGGTGGGTGGGGGGGTGGGGTGTGGGGGGGGTGGGGGGGTGTGGGTGGGGGTGGGGGTTGGGGGGGGGGTGTGGGTGGGGGGGGGTGGGGGGGGGTGTGGGGTGTGGGGGTGGGGGGGGTGTGGGTGGGTGGGGTGGGGGGGTGGGGGGTGGGGGTGGTGGGGGTGGGGGGGTGGGGGTGGGGGGGGTGGGTGGGGTGGGGGGTGGTGGGGTGGTGGGGGGTGGGGGTGGGGGGTGGTGGGGGTGGGGTGGGGGGGGGGTGGGGGGTGTGGGGGGGGTGGGGGGGTGGGGGTGGGGGTTGGGGGGTGGGGTGGGGGGGTGGGGGGGGTTGTGGGTGGGGGTGGGGTGGGGGTTGTGGGTTGGGTTGTGGGGTGGGTTGTGGGGGGGTGGGGTTGGGTTGGGTGTGGGGGTGGGGGTTGGGGTGGGTGTGGGGTGGGGGTGGGGGTGGTGGGGGGGGTTTGGGGTGGGGGGTTGTGGGGGGGTGGGGTTGGGTTGGGGGGGGTTTGGGGTGGGTTGGTGGGGTTGGGTTGTGGGGGGTGGGGGTGGGTTGGGGTGGGGGGTGGGTTGGGGGGTTTGGGGGGTGTGGGGTGTGGGGGGGGTGGGGTGGGTTTGGGGTGGGGGTGTTGGGTTGGGTGGGGTGGGGTTGTGGGGGTGGGGTGGGGTGTGGGGTTGGGTGGGTGGGTTTGGGTTGGGGGGGGTGGGGGGGTTGGGTGTGGGGTTGGGGTGGGGTGGGTTGGGGTGGTGGGTGGGTTGGGTGGGTGGGGGTGGGTTGGGGGGGTGGGGGGTGTGTGGGTTATGGGGGTTGGGTTATGGGTTGGGGTTTGGGTTGGGTTTGGGTGGGGTTTGGGGTTGGGTTATGGGTTGGGTTTGGGTTGGGGTTTGGGTGGGGTTTGGGGTGGGTTATGGGTTGGGGTTATGGGTGGGGTTATGGGGTTGGGTTATGGGTTGGGTTATGGGTTGGGGTTTGGGGTGGGTTTGGGTGGGTTATGGGTTGGGTTATGGGTTGGGGTTATGGGTTGGGGTTATGGGTTGGGTTATGGGGTGGGGTTATGGGGTGGGTTTGGGTTGGGTTATGGGGTTGGGTTATGGGTGGGTTTGGGTTGGGGTTATGGGGTTGGGGTTATGGGTTGGGTTATGGGTTGGGGGGGTTATGGGGTTGGGTTATGGGTTGGGGTTATGGGGTTGGGTTTGGGTGGGTTATGGGTTGGGGTTATGGGTTGGGGTTGGGTTGGGTGGGGTTATGGGTTGGGTTTTGGGGTGGGTTATGGGGTTGGGTTATGGGTTGGGGTTATGGGTGGGTTATGGGTTGGGTTATGGGTTGGGTTATGGGTTGGGGTTATGGGTTGGGTTATGGGTTGGGTTATGGGTTGGGTTTGGGTTGGGTTATGGGTTGGGTTTGGGTTGGGTTATGGGTTGGGTTATGGGGTTGGGGTTATGGTGTGGGTTATGGGTTGGGTTATGGGTTGGGGTTATGGGTTGGGTTATGGGTTGGGGTTATGGGTGGGTTATGGGGTTGGGGTTATGGGGTTGGGTTATGGGGTTGGGGTTATGGGTTGGGGTTATGGGTTGGGTTATGGGTTGGGTTATGGGGTTGGGGTTATGGGTTGGGTTATGGGGTTGGGTTATGGGTTGGGGTTATGGGTTGGGTTATGGGTGGGTTATGGGGTTGGGTTATGGGGTTGGGGTTATGGGTTGGGTTATGGGGTTGGGTTATGGGTTGGGTTATGGGTTGGGTTATGGGTTGGGGTTATGGGTTGGGTTATGTGTGGGTTATGGGTTGGGTTATGGGTTGGGTTATGGGGTTGGGTTATGGGTTGGGTTATGGGGTTGGGTTATGGGTTGGGGTTATGGGTTGGGGTTATGGGTTGGGGTTATGGGTTGGGTTATGGGTGGGTTATGGGGTGTGGGTTATGGGTGGGTTATGGGTTGGGTTATGGGTTGGGTTATGGGTTGGGTTATGGGTTGGGTTATGGGGTGGGGTTATGGGTTGGGTTATGGGTTGGGGTTATGGGTTGGGTTATGGGTTGGGGTTATGGTGTGGGTTATGGGGTTGGGTTATGGGTTGGGTTATGGGTTGGGTTATGGGTTGGGTTATGGTGTGGGTTATGGGTTGGGGTTATGGGTTGGGTTATGGGTTGGGTTATGGGTTGGGGTTATGGGTGGGTTATGGGTTGGGTTATGGGTTGGGTTATGGGTGGGTTATGGGTTGGGTTATGGGTTGGGTTATGGGGTTGGGTTATGTGTGGGTTATGGGTTGGGTTATGGGTTGGGGTTATGGGTTGGGTTATGGGTTGGGTTATGGGTTGGGGTTATGGGGTTGGGGTTATGGGTTGGGTTATGGGTTGGGTTATGGGGTTGGGTTATGGGGTTTGGGTTATGGGTTGGGTTATGGGTTGGGTTATGGGTGGGTTATGGGTTGGGTTATGGGTGGGGTTATGGGGTTGGGTTATGGGTTGGGTTATGGGTTGGGGTTATGGGTTGGGTTATGGGTGGGGTTTGGTGGGTTTGGGTGGTTATGGGTGGGGTTATGGGTGGGGTATGGGTTGGGGTTATGGGTTGGGTTATGGGTTGGGGTTATGGTGGGGTTATGGGTGGGTTTGGGTGGGTTATGGGTTGGGGTTATGGGGTTGGGGTTATGGGTGGGTTATGGGTTGGGGTTATGGTGTGGGGTTATGGGTTGGGGTTATGGGTTGGGGTTATGGGTTGGGTTTGGGGTTGGGTTATGTGTGGGTTATGGGTTGGGTTATGGGTGGGTTATGGGGTTGGGTTATGGGTTGGGGTTATGGTGTGGGTTATGGGGTTGGGGGTTATGGGTTGGGTTATGGGTTGGGTTTGGGGTTGGGTTATGTGGGTTGGGTTATGGGTTGGGGTTATGGGGTTGGGTTATGGGTTGGGGTTATGGTGGTTGGGGTTATGGGTTGGGTTATGGGTGTGGGGTTATGGGTGGGGTTATGGGTTGGGGTTATGGGTTGGGGTTATGGTGGTTGGGGTTATGGGGTTGGGTTATGTGTGGGTTATGGGTTGGGGTTATGGGTTGGGTTATGGGTTGGGTTATGGGTGGGTTATGTGTGGGGTTTGGGTTGGGGTTTGGGGTATGGGTGGGTTATGGGGGTTGGGTTATGGGTGGGTTTGGGTGGTTTGGGGTTGGGTTATGGGTGGGGTTATGGGTTGGGTTATGGGGTTGGGGGTTATGGGTGGGTTATGGGTTGGGTTATGGGTTGGGTTATGGGGTTGGGGTTATGGGGTTGGGGTTATGGGTGGGGTTTGGGGTGTGGGTTTTGGGTGGGTTATGGGGTGGGGTTATGGGGTTGGGTTATGGGGTGGGTTATGGGGTGGGGTTATGGGGTTGGGGGTTATGGGTTGGGTTATGGGGGTTGGGGGTTATGGTGGGTTGGGGGTTATGGGGTTGGGTTATGGGTGGGGTTATGGGGTTGGGGTTATGGGTTGGGGTTATGGGGTGGGTTATGGGGTGTGGGTTTGGGTGTGGGTTATGGGTTGGGGTTTGGGGTGGGTTATGGGTTGGGGTTATGGGTGGGTTATGGGGTGGGGTTATGGGTTGGGTTTGGGTGGGTATGGGGTTGGGGTTATGGGGTGGGTATGGGTGGGGTTATGGGTGTGGGGTTATGGGTGGGGTATGGGGTTGGGTTATGGGGTTGGGTTATGGGGTGGGTTATGGGTTGGGTTATGGTGTGGGGTATGGGGTTGGGGTTATGGGGTTGGGGTTATGGGTTGGGGTTATGGGGTGGGGTTTGGGTGGGGTTTGGGGTTGGGGTTTGGGTGGGTTTGGGGGGTTGGGGTTTGGGGTTGGGGTTTGGGTGGGTTTGGGGTTGGGTTTGGGGGGGTTTGGGTGGGGGTTGGGTTTGGGGTGGGTTTGGGGGTGGGTTTGGGGTGGGGTTATGGGGTGGGTTTGGGGTGGGGTTTGGGTTGGGGGTTTGGGTGGGGTTATGGGTGTGGGGTTTGGGGGGGTTGGGGTTTGGGGTGGGGGTTATGGGTGGGTTTGGGGGTGGGGTTTGGGGTTGGGTTTGGGGTGGGGGTTTGGGTTGGGGTTTGGGGGGTTGTTGGGGTTTGGGTGGGTGGGTTATGGGGTTGGGGTTATGGGGGTGGGGTTGGGTTTGGGGTTGGGGTTTGGGGTGGGGTTTGGGTGGGGTTGGGGTGGGTTTGGGTGTGGGGTTATGGGTGGGGTTTGGGGGTGGGGGTTTTGGGGTTGGGGTGGGGTTTGGGGTGGGGTTGGGTTTGGGGTGGGTTTGGGGTGGGTTTGGGGGGTTGGGTGGGTTGGGTGGGGTTGGGGTGGGGGTTTGGGGGTTGGGGGGGTTTTGGGGTGGGGTTTGGGTGGGTTTGGGGTGGGGTTTGGGGTGTGGGGTTTGGGGTTGGGGTTTGGGTGGGTTTGGGGTGGGGTTTGGGGGTGGGTTTGGGGTTGGGGTTGTGGGTGGGGTTTTGGGGGTGGGGTTTGGGGGTGGGTTGGGGTTTGGGGTGGGTTGTGGGGGTTGGGGGGTTTGGGGTGGGGTTGGGTTGGGGGTGGGTTGGGGTTTGGGTGGGGTTTGGGGTGGGTTTGGGTGGGGTTGGGTGTTGGGGGTTTTGGGGTTGGGGTTTGGGGTGGGTTTGGGGGGGTTGGGGTGTTGGGTGGGGGTTATGGGTTGGGGTTTGGGTGTGGGGTTTGTGGGGTGGGTTTGGGGTGTGGGGTTATGGGTGGGGTTATGGGGGTTGGGTTTTGGGGTTGGGGTTTGGGGTTGGGTTTGGGGTGGGTGGGTTTGGGGTTGGGGTTTTGGGTGGGGTTATGGGGTTGGGTTGGGGTTTGGGTGGGGTTTGGGGTTGGGTTTGGGGTTGGGTTTGGGTGTGGGGTTTGGGTGGGTTTGGGGTGGGTTTGGGTGGGTTTGGGGTTGGGGTTATGGGTGGGGTTTGGGTGGGGTTGGGGGTTATGGGTGTGGGGTTATGGGTGGGGTTTGGGGTTGGGTTTTGGGTGGGGTTATGGGGTGGGTTTTGGGTGTGGGGTTTGGGTTGGGTTTTGGGGTTGGGTTTGGGGGTTGGGTTATGGGTTGGGTTTGTGTGGGTTTGGGGTGGGTTTGGGGTGGGTTTGGGGTGGGTTATGGGTGGGGTTTGGTGTGGGGTTTGGGTTGGGTTTGGGTTGGGGTTTGGGTGGGTTTGGGTTGGGGTTATGGGTGTGGGTTATGGGGTGGGTTTTGGGTGGGGGTTATGGGGTTGGGTTTGGGGTGGGTTTGGGGTGGGTTTGTGTGGGTTTGGGGTGGGTTATGGGGTTGGGTTTGGGGTTGGGGTTTGGGTGGGGTTATGGGGTGGGTTTGGGTGGGTTTTGGGTGTGGGTTATGGGTTGGGTTTGGGTTGGGTTTGGGTTGGGTTATGGGTGGGTTTGGGTTGGGGGTTATGGGTGGGTTTGGGGTGTGGGTTATGGGTGGGTTATGGGTTGGGGTTTGGGGTGGGGTTTGGGGTTGGGTTTGGGTTGGGGTTATGGGTTGGGTTTTGGGTTGGGTTATGGGTGGGGTTATGGGTTGGGTTTGGGTGGGTTTGGGTTGGGGTTATGGGTGGGTTATGGGGTGGGTTTGGGTGGGGTTTTGGGTGTGGGTTATGGGTTGGGGTTTGTGGTTGGGGGTTATGGGTTGGGTTTTGGGTGTGGGTTTGGGTTGGGTTTTGGGTTGGGTTATGGGTTGGGTTTGGGTGGGTTTTGGGTTGGGGTTATGGGTTGGGGTTATGGGTTGGGGTTTGGGTTGGGTTATGGGTGGGTTTGGGGTTGGGTTTGGGGTTGGGTTTGGGTGGGTTTTGGGTTGGGTTATGGGGTTGGGTTGTGGGTGGGTTTGGGTTGGGTTATGGGTTGGGTTTTGGGGTTGGGTTTGGGTTGGGGTTATGGGTGGGTTATGGGTTGGGTTTGGGTGGGTTTGGGGTTGGGGTTATGGGTTGGGTTTGGGTGGGTTATGGGGTTGGGTTTTGGGTTGGGTTATGGGTTGGGTTTGGGTGGGTTTGGGGTTGGGTTATGGGTTGGGTTTGGGGTGGGTTTGTGGGTGGGTTATGGGTTGGGTTTGGGTTGGGTTTTGGGTTGGGTTTGGGTGGGTTTGGGGTTGGGTTATGGGGGTTGGGTGTTTGGGTTGGGTTTGGGTTGGGTTTGGGTGGGTTATGGGTTGGGTTTTGGGTTGGGTTATGGGGTTGGGTTTGGGTTGGGTTATGGGTGGGTTATGGGGTTGGGTTTGGGTTGGGTTTGGGGTTGGGTTTGGGTGGGTTTGGGTTGGGTTTGGGTGGGTTTGGGTGGGTTATGGGGTGTGGGTTTGGGGTTGGGTTTTGGGTTGGGTTTGGGGTGGGGTTTGTGGTGGGTTATGGGGTTGGGGTTATGGGTTGGGTTATGGGTTGGGTTTGGGTTGGGTTTGGGTGGGTTATGGGGTTGGGTTTTGGGGTGGGTTTGGGTTGGGGTTTGGGTTGGGTTTTGGGTGGGTGTTTTGGGGTGTGGGTTATGGGTTGGGTTATGGGTTGGGTTTGGGGTTGGGTTTGGGTGGGTTATGGGTTGGGTTTGGGTGTGGGTTTTGGGGTGGGTTTGGGTTGGGGTTATGGGTTGGGTTATGTGTGGGGTTATGGGTTGGGTTTGGGTTGGGTTTATGGGTTGGGTTATGGGTTGGGTTATGTGTGGGTTTGGGTTGGGTTATGGGTGGGTTTGGGTTGGGTTATGGGTTGGGTTTTGGGTGGGTTTGGGTTGGGTTTGTGGGTGGGTTATGGGTTGGGTTATGGGTTGGGTTTTGGGGTTGGGTTATGGGTTGGGTTATGGTGGGGTTTGGGTTGGGTTTGGGTGGGTTTGGGTTGGGTTTTGGGTTGGGTTTGGGTGGGTTATGGGTTGGGTTATGGGTTGGGTTTGGGTTGGGTTTGGGTGGGTTTGGGTGGGTTATGGGTTGGGTTTGGGGTTGGGTTTTGGGTTGGGTTTGGGTTGGGTTATGGGTGGGTTTGGGTTGGGTTTGGGTGGGTTTGGGTTGGGGTTTGGGGTTGGGTTATGGGTTGGGTTTGGTGGGTTTGGGTGGGTTTGGGTTGGGTTTGGGGTTGGGTTTGGGTTGGGTTTGGGTGGGTTTGGGTTGGGTTTGGGGTTGGGTTTGGGGTTGGGTTTGGGTGGGGTTTGGGTTGGGTTTGGGGTTGGGTTGTGGGGTTGGGTTTGGGTGTGGGTTTTGGGTTGGGGTTTGGGTGTGGGTTTGGGTTGGGTTTTGGGTTGGGGTTATGGGTTGGGTTTGGGGTGGGTTTGGGTGGGTTATGGGTTGGGTTTGGGTTGGGTTTGGGTTGGGTTTGGGGTTGGGTTTTGGGTGGGTTTGGGTTGGGTTATGGGTGGGTTTTGGGTTGGGTTTGGGTTGGGTTTGGGTTGGGTTTGGGTGGGTTTTGGGTGTGGGTTTGGGTTGGGTTTGGGGTTGGGTTTGGGTTGGGTTTGGGTTGGGTTATGTGTGGGTTTGGGGTTGGGTTTGGGTTGGGTTTGGGTGGGTTGGGTGGGTTTGGGTTGGGTTATGTGTTGGGGTTGGGTTGGGGTTGGGGTTTGGGGTGGGTTGTTTGGGTGGGTTTGGGGTGGGTTGTGGGTGGGTTTGGGGTGGGTTGTGGGGTTGGGTTTGGGTTGGGTTTGGGTTGGGTGGGTTTGGGTGGGGTTTTGGGTGTGGGGTTTTGGGGGGTTGGGTTTGGGGTGGGTTTGTGGGGGTTTGGGTGGGGTTTGTGGGGTTTGGGGTTGGGGTTTTGGTGGGTTTGGGTGTGGGTTTGGGGTGGGTTTGGGTTGGGTTTGGGGTGGGGGGTTTGGGTGGGTTTGGGTGGGTTGGGTGGGTTGTGGGGTGGGTTTGGGGTTGGGTTTGGGTGGGGTTTGGTGGGTTGGGGTTGGGTTTGGGGTTGGGTTTGGGGTGTGGGTTTGGGGTTGGGTTTTGTGGGTGGGGTTTGGGTGGGTTTGGGTGGGGTTTGGGGTTGGGTTTGGTGTTGGGGTTTGGGTGTGGGGTGTGGGGTGTGGGGGTTTGGTGTGGTGGTGTTGGTGTGGGGGGGTTGTGGTGGTGTTGGGTGTGGGGGTTGTGGTGGGGGGTGGTGTTGGTGGGTTGTGGGTGGGGGTGTGGTGTTGGGTGTTTGTGGGGTGTGGGGGTGGTGGTGTGGGGTGGTTGGGTTGGGGGGGTGGTGTGGGGGTGGGGTGGGTTGTTGGGTGTGGGGGTGTTGTGGGTGGGGTGTTGGTGGTGGGGGTGGGGTTGTGGGGGGTTGGTGTTGGTGTGGTTGTGGGGTTGTGGGGGTGTTGTGGTTTGGGGTGGTGGGGGTGGTTGGTGGGGTTTGGGGTGGGGGTGGTGGGGTGTGGGTGTTGGGGGGTGGGTGGGTGTTGTGGGTGGGGTGTTGTGGGGTTGTGGGTGGTGTGGGTGGGGTTTGGTGGTGTTGGGGGTGGTTTGGGTGGTTGTGGTGGGGTTGGGGTGTGGTTGGTGGGGGTTGGGTGGGGGTTGTGGTTGGGGGTTTGGTGTTGGGTGTTGGGTTGGGTTTGGTGTGGGTTTGGGGTTGGGGTTTGTTGGGGTTGGGGGTTTTGGTGGGTGTTTGGGTTTTGGGTGTGGGGTTTGGGTGGGGTTTGGGTTGTGGGGGTTTGGGTGTGGGTTTGGTGTTGGGGTTGGTGTTTGGGGTTTGGGTTGGGTGTGGGTGTTTGGGTTTGGGTGGTTTTGGGTGTGGGTTTTGGGTTGGGTTTGGGTGGGGTTTGGGTGGGTTTTGTGGGGTTGGGTTTGTGGGTTGGTGTTTGGGTTGGGTTTGGGTTGGGTTTGGGTTGGGGTTTTGTGTGGGTTTTGGGTTGGGTTTGGTGTGGGTTTGGGTGTTGGGTTGGGTTGGGTTTTGGGGTTGTGGTTTGGGGGTGGGTTTGTGTGGGTGGGTTTGGGTGTGGGGTTTGGGTTGGGGTTTGTGGGTTGGGTTTGGGTTGGGGTTTGTGTGGGGTTTGGGTTTAGTTGGGTTTGGGTTGGGGTTATGTGTTTGGGGTTATGGGTTGGGGTGTTATTGTGGTTATGGTTGGGTTTGGGTTGGTTTATGTGGGTTATGGTTTGGGGTTTGGGTTGGGTTATTGTGTTGGGGGTTATGTTGGGTTGTTGGTTTGTGGGTTAGTGGGTTTGGGTTGGGTTGGTGTGGGTTTGTGTTGGGTTATGGGGTTGGGTGTGGGGTTGGTTATGGGTTTGGGTTATGGGGGGTATGGGTGTGGGTGTTGGTTGGGTGGGTTGGGTTATGGGGTTGGGTTTGGGTTGGTTTGGGTGGGGTTATGGGTGGGGTTATGGGGTTTGGGGTGTGTGGGGTTTTGGGTTGGGGTTATGGTTTGTGGGTTGTTGGTTTTGGGGGTTGGTGTGGGGGTTTGTGTTGGGGGTTTATGGGGTGGGTTATGGGTTTGGGTTTGTTTTGTGGGTTATGGTTGTTGGGTTTGGTGGGGTTTGGTTTTGGGGGGTGGGTGGGGTGTTTGGTGGTGTGGTTATTGTGGTGTGGGGGGTTTTGTGTTATGGGGGTGTGTGTGTGGTGGTTTTGTTTGGGTTGTGTGTTTGGGGTTAGTTGGGGGGTGTTGTTGTGTGTGGGGTGTGGTATTGGTGTGTTGGTTGTTTGGGTTGTGTGTGGTGTTTGGGTTTGGGGGTTGGTTTGGGGTGTGGGTGTGGGGTTGGTTTGGGGTTGTTGGGTGGTGTTGTGTGTTGTTTGGTTTGGGTGTTTGGTTTGGTTTATGGGGTGGTGGGTGGGGAGTTTATGTGTTGTGGGTGGTTTGGGGGTTTGGTGGTGGGGGTTAGTTGGTTATGGGGTTGGGATGGGGGTAGTGATTGGGTTTGTTTGTGGGGGAGAGGTGGTGGTGTGGTGTTTATGGGTGTGGAGGGTGTATTGTGGTTTGGGTATGGTGGGAATGGTCTTTGGGGTATGGTTTTGGGGTAATGTTGTGGGTTTTGGTTAAGGGGTTTGGTTTATGGTGCGTTATTGGTTTATTGGTGATTTGGAGTTAGGGATTAGTAAAGGGGGTTTTTGTGTGGGGGTTTGGTAGGGGGGGATATTGGATAGGGGTTTGGTTCTGCGGGTTTGGTATGGGGTTTGTGTGGGGGTTTGGTTTAGAGTTGGCTATTTTGTTAGGGTTTGGTTTTGGGGTTTGGTTTGGTGGTTTGTGAGGGGTATGGTTTAGGGGTATTGGTTTTGGGGATTAGGTTTGAGGATTTGGTTTGGGGTTTTGGTGGGGTTTGTTTTAATGGGGTTTGGTAATGGGGTTTTGGTTTGGGGTTTGGTTTTGGGGTATGGTTTTTGGGGATTTGGTTTGGGGTTGTGTGGGGTTTGGATTCTTGGGGTATTGGTATTTAAGGTTTTTAGGTATTAAGGGGATTTGGAATTTGGGCGTTTAGGTGATGGTTTAGAGTGTTAGGGGCTATGGATTGGGGCTTAGGATAAATGGGATATTTACAGGTGATAAATTAAATGTTAAATATATGTTAAATTAAATGTTAAATTAAATGTTAAATTAAATGTTAAATTAAATGTTAAATATATGTTAAATTAAATGTTAAATTAAATGTTAAATTAAATGTTAAATTAAATGTTAAATATATGTTAAATTAAATGTTAAATTAAATGTTAAATTAAATGTTAAATTAAATGTTAAATATATGTTAAATTAAATGTTAAATTAAATGTTAAATTAAATGTTAAATTAAATGTTAAATTAAATGTTAAATTAAATGTTAAATATATGTTAAATTAAATGTTAAATTAAATGTTAAATTAAATGTTAAATTAAATGTTAAATATATGTTAAATTAAATGTTAAATTAAATGTTAAATTAAATGTTAAATTAAATGTTAAATATATGTTAAATTAAATGTTAAATTAAATGTTAAATTAAATGTTAAATTAAATGTTAAATTAATGTTAAATTAAATGTTAAATATATGTTAAATTAAATGTTAAATTAAATGTTAAATTAAATGTTAAATTAAATGTTAAATATATGTTAAATTAAATGTTAAATTAAATGTTAAATTAAATGTTAAATTAAATGTTAAATATATGTTAAATTAAATGTTAAATTAAATGTTAAATTAAATGTTAAATTAAATGTTAAATATATGTTAAATTAAATGTTAAATTAAATGTTAAATTAAATGTTAAATTAAATGTTAAATTAAATGTTAAATTAAATGTTAAATATATGTTAAATTAAATGTTAAATTAAATGTTAAATTAAATGTTAAATTAAATGTTAAATATATGTTAAATTAAATGTTAAATTAAATGTTAAATTAAATGTTAAATTAAATGTTAAATATATGTTAAATTAAATGTTAAATTAAATGTTAAATTAAATGTTAAATTAAATGTTAAATTAAATGTTAAATTAAATGTTAAATATATGTTAAATTAAATGTTAAATTAAATGTTAAATTAAATGTTAAATTAAATGTTAAATATATGTTAAATTAAATGTTAAATTAAATGTTAAATTAAATGTTAAATTAAATGTTAAATATATGTTAAATTAAATGTTAAATTAAATGTTAAATTAAATGTTAAATTAAATGTTAAATTAAATGTTAAATTAAATGTTAAATATATGTTAAATTAAATGTTAAATTAAATGTTAAATTAAATGTTAAATTAAATGTTAAATATATGTTAAATTAAATGTTAAATTAAATGTTAAATTAAATGTTAAATTAAATGTTAAATATATGTTAAATTAAATGTTAAATTAAATGTTAAATTAAATGTTAAATTAAATGTTAAATTAAATGTTAAATTAAATGTTAAATATATGTTAAATTAAATGTTAAATTAAATGTTAAATTAAATGTTAAATTAAATGTTAAATATATGTTAAATTAAATGTTAAATTAAATGTTAAATTAAATGTTAAATTAAATGTTAAATATATGTTAAATTAAATGTTAAATTAAATGTTAAATTAAATGTTAAATTAAATGTTAAATATATGTTAAATTAAATGTTAAATTAAATGTTAAATTAAATGTTAAATTAAATGTTAAATTAAATGTTAAATTAAATGTTAAATATATGTTAAATTAAATGTTAAATTAAATGTTAAATTAAATGTTAAATTAAATGTTAAATATATGTTAAATTAAATGTTAAATTAAATGTTAAATTAAATGTTAAATTAAATGTTAAATATATGTTAAATTAAATGTTAAATTAAATGTTAAATTAAATGTTAAATTAAATGTTAAATTAATGTTAAATTAAATGTTAAATATATGTTAAATTAAATGTTAAATTAAATGTTAAATTAAATGTTAAATTAAATGTTAAATATATGTTAAATTAAATGTTAAATTAAATGTTAAATTAAATGTTAAATTAAATGTTAAATATATGTTAAATTAAATGTTAAATTAAATGTTAAATAAATGTTAAATTAAATGTTAAATTAAATGTTAAATTAAATGTTAAATTAAATGTTAAATATATGTTAAATTAAATGTTAAATTAAATGTTAAATTAAATGTTAAATTAAATGTTAAATATATGTTAAATTAAATGTTAAATTAAATGTTAAATTAAATGTTAAATTAAATGTTAAATATATGTTAAATTAAATGTTAAATTAAATGTTAAATTAAATGTTAAATTAAATGTTAAATTAAATGTTAAATTAAATGTTAAATATATGTTAAATTAAATGTTAAATTAAATGTTAAATTAAATGTTAAATTAAATGTTAAATATATGTTAAATTAAATGTTAAATTAAATGTTAAATTAAATGTTAAATTAAATGTTAAATATATGTTAAATTAAATGTTAAATTAAATGTTAAATTAAATGTTAAATTAAATGTTAAATTAAATGTTAAATTAAATGTTAAATATATGTTAAATTAAATGTTAAATTAAATGTTAAATTAAATGTTAAATTAAATGTTAAATATATGTTAAATTAAATGTTAAATTAAATGTTAAATTAAATGTTAAATTAAATGTTAAATATATGTTAAATTAAATGTTAAATTAAATGTTAAATTAAATGTTAAATTAAATGTTAAATATATGTTAAATTAAATGTTAAATTAAATGTTAAATTAAATGTTAAATTAAATGTTAAATAAATGTTAAATTAAATGTTAAATTAAATGTTAAATTAAATGTTAAATTAAATGTTAAATTAAATGTTAAATATATGTTAAATTAAATGTTAAATTAAATGTTAAATTAAATGTTAAATTAAATGTTAAATATATGTTAAATTAAATGTTAAATTAAATGTTAAATTAAATGTTAAATTAAATGTTAAATATATGTTAAATTAAATGTTAAATTAAATGTTAAATTAAATGTTAAATTAAATGTTAAATATATGTTAAATTAAATGTTAAATTAAATGTTAAATTAAATGTTAAATTAAATGTTAAATTAAATGTTAAATTAAATGTTAAATAAATGTTAAATATGTTAAATTAAATGTTAAATTAAATGTTAAATTAAATGTTAAATTAAATGTTAAATATATGTTAAATTAAATGTTAAATTAAATGTTAAATTAAATGTTAAATTAAATGTTAAATATATGTTAAATTAAATGTTAAATTAAATGTTAAATTAAATGTTAAATTAAATGTTAAATTAAATGTTAAATTAAATGTTAAATATATGTTAAATTAAATGTTAAATTAAATGTTAAATTAAATGTTAAATTAAATGTTAAATATATGTTAAATTAAATGTTAAATTAAATGTTAAATTAAATGTTAAATTAAATGTTAAATATATGTTAAATTAAATGTTAAATTAAATGTTAAATTAAATGTTAAATTAAATGTTAAATATATGTTAAATTAAATGTTAAATTAAATGTTAAATTAAATGTTAAATTAAATGTTAAATATATGTTAAATTAAATGTTAAATTAAATGTTAAATTAAATGTTAAATTAAATGTTAAATATATGTTAAATTAAATGTTAAATTAAATGTTAAATTAAATGTTAAATTAAATGTTAAATATATGTTAAATTAAATGTTAAATTAAATGTTAAATTAAATGTTAAATTAAATGTTAAATTAAATGTTAAATTAAATGTTAAATATATGTTAAATTAAATGTTAAATTAAATGTTAAATTAAATGTTAAATTAAATGTTAAATATATGTTAAATTAAATGTTAAATTAAATGTTAAATTAAATGTTAAATTAAATGTTAAATATATGTTAAATTAAATGTTAAATTAAATGTTAAATTAAATGTTAAATTAAATGTTAAATTAAATGTTAAATTAAATGTTAAATATATGTTAAATTAAATGTTAAATTAAATGTTAAATTAAATGTTAAATTAAATGTTAAATATATGTTAAATTAAATGTTAAATTAAATGTTAAATTAAATGTTAAATTAAATGTTAAATATATGTTAAATTAAATGTTAAATTAAATGTTAAATTAAATGTTAAATTAAATGTTAAATTAAATGTTAAATTAAATGTTAAATATATGTTAAATTAAATGTTAAATTAAATGTTAAATTAAATGTTAAATTAAATGTTAAATATATGTTAAATTAAATGTTAAATTAAATGTTAAATTAAATGTTAAATTAAATGTTAAATATATGTTAAATTAAATGTTAAATTAAATGTTAAATTAAATGTTAAATTAAATGTTAAATATATGTTAAATTAAATGTTAAATTAAATGTTAAATTAAATGTTAAATTAAATGTTAAATATATGTTAAATTAAATGTTAAATTAAATGTTAAATTAAATGTTAAATTAAATGTTAAATATATGTTAAATTAAATGTTAAATTAAATGTTAAATTAAATGTTAAATTAAATGTTAAATATATGTTAAATTAAATGTTAAATTAAATGTTAAATTAAATGTTAAATTAAATGTTAAATTAAATGTTAAATTAAATGTTAAATATATGTTAAATTAAATGTTAAATTAAATGTTAAATTAAATGTTAAATTAAATGTTAAATATATGTTAAATTAAATGTTAAATTAAATGTTAAATTAAATGTTAAATTAAATGTTAAATATATGTTAAATTAAATGTTAAATTAAATGTTAAATTAAATGTTAAATTAAATGTTAAATATATGTTAAATTAAATGTTAAATTAAATGTTAAATTAAATGTTAAATTAAATGTTAAATATATGTTAAATTAAATGTTAAATTAAATGTTAAATTAAATGTTAAATTAAATGTTAAATTAAATGTTAAATTAAATGTTAAATATATGTTAAATTAAATGTTAAATTAAATGTTAAATTAAATGTTAAATTAAATGTTAAATATATGTTAAATTAAATGTTAAATTAAATGTTAAATTAAATGTTAAATTAAATGTTAAATATATGTTAAATTAAATGTTAAATTAAATGTTAAATTAAATGTTAAATTAAATGTTAAATTAAATGTTAAATTAAATGTTAAATTAAATGTTAAATTAAATGTTAAATTAAATGTTAAATTAAATGTTAAATTAAATGTTAAATTAAATGTTAAATTAAATGTTAAATTAAATGTTAAATTAAATGTTAAATATATGTTAAATTAAATGTTAAATTAAATGTTAAATTAAATGTTAAATATATGTTAAATTAAATGTTAAATTAAATGTTAAATTAAATGTTAAATTAAATGTTAAATTAAATGTTAAATTAAATGTTAAATTAAATGTTAAATTAAATGTTAAATATATGTTAAATTAAATGTTAAATATATGTTAAATTAAATGTTAAATTAAATGTTAAATTAAATGTTAAATTAAATGTTAAATATATGTTAAATTAAATGTTAAATTAAATGTTAAATTAAATGTTAAATTAAATGTTAAATTAAATGTTAAATTAAATGTTAAATATATGTTAAATTAAATGTTAAATTAAATGTTAAATTAAATGTTAAATTAAATGTTAAATATATGTTAAATTAAATGTTAAATTAAATGTTAAATTAAATGTTAAATTAAATGTTAAATATATGTTAAATTAAATGTTAAATTAAATGTTAAATTAAATGTTAAATTAAATGTTAAATATATGTTAAATTAAATGTTAAATTAAATGTTAAATTAAATGTTAAATTAAATGTTAAATATATGTTAAATTAAATGTTAAATTAAATGTTAAATTAAATGTTAAATTAAATGTTAAATTAAATGTTAAATTAAATGTTAAATATATGTTAAATTAAATGTTAAATTAAATGTTAAATTAAATGTTAAATTAAATGTTAAATATATGTTAAATTAAATGTTAAATTAAATGTTAAATTAAATGTTAAATTAAATGTTAAATATATGTTAAATTAAATGTTAAATTAAATGTTAAATTAAATGTTAAATTAAATGTTAAATATATGTTAAATTAAATGTTAAATTAAATGTTAAATTAAATGTTAAATTAAATGTTAAATTAAATGTTAAATTAAATGTTAAATTAAATGTTAAATTAAATGTTAAATTAAATGTTAAATTAAATGTTAAATATATGTTAAATTAAATGTTAAATTAAATGTTAAATTAAATGTTAAATTAAATGTTAAATTAAATGTTAAATTAAATGTTAAATTAAATGTTAAATTAAATGTTAAATTAAATGTTAAATTAAATGTTAAATTAAATGTTAAATTAAATGTTAAATTAAATGTTAAATTAAATGTTAAATATAATGTTAAATTAAATGTTAAATTAAATGTTAAATTAAATGTTAAATTAAATGTTAAATATATGTTAAATTAAATGTTAAATTAAATGTTAAATTAAATGTTAAATTAAATGTTAAATATATGTTAAATTAAATGTTAAATTAAATGTTAAATTAAATGTTAAATTAAATGTTAAATATATGTTAAATTAAATGTTAAATTAAATGTTAAATTAAATGTTAAATTAAATGTTAAATTAAATGTTAAATTAAATGTTAAATATATGTTAAATTAAATGTTAAATTAAATGTTAAATTAAATGTTAAATTAAATGTTAAATATATGTTAAATTAAATGTTAAATTAAATGTTAAATTAAATGTTAAATTAAATGTTAAATTATGTTAAATTAAATGTTAAATTAAATGTTAAATTAAATGTTAAATTAAATGTTAAATTAAATGTTAAATTAAATGTTAAATATATGTTAAATTAAATGTTAAATTAAATGTTAAATTAAATGTTAAATTAAATGTTAAATAATGTTAAATTAAATGTTAAATTAAATGTTAAATTAAATGTTAAATTAAATGTTAAATAAATGTTAAATTAAATGTTAAATTAAATGTTAAATTAAATGTTAAATTAAATGTTAAATTAAATGTTAAATTAAATGTTAAATTAAATGTTAAATTAAATGTTAAATTAAATGTTAAATTAAATGTTAAATTAAATGTTAAATAAATGTTAAATTAAATGTTAAATTAAATGTTAAATTAAATGTTAAATTAAATGTTAAATATATGTTAAATTAAATGTTAAATTAAATGTTAAATTAAATGTTAAATTAAATGTTAAATATATGTTAAATTAAATGTTAAATTAAATGTTAAATTAAATGTTAAATAAATGTTAAATTAAATGTTAAATTAAATGTTAAATATATGTTAAATTAAATGTTAAATTAAATGTTAAATTAAATGTTAAATTAAATGTTAAATAAATGTTAAATTAAATGTTAAATTAAATGTTAAATTAAATGTTAAATTAAATGTTAAATTAAATGTTAAATTAAATGTTAAATTAAATGTTAAATTAAATGTTAAATTAAATGTTAAATTAAATGTTAAATTAAATGTTAAATTAAATGTTAAATTAAATGTTAAATTAAATGTTAAATTAAATGTTAAATTAAATGTTAAATTAAATGTTAAATTAAATGTTAAATTAAATGTTAAATTAAATGTTAAATTAAATGTTAAATTAAATGTTAAATTAAATGTTAAATTAAATGTTAAATTAAATGTTAAATTAAATGTTAAATTAAATGTTAAATTAAATGTTAAATTAAATGTTAAATTAAATGTTAAATTAAATGTTAAATTAAATGTTAAATTAAATGTTAAATTAAATGTTAAATTAAATGTTAAATTAAATGTTAAATTAAATGTTAAATTAAATGTTAAATTAAATGTTAAATTAAATGTTAAATTAAATGTTAAATTAAATGTTAAATTAAATGTTAAATAGAATGTTAAATCAAATGTTAAATTAAATGTTAAATTAAATTTTAAATTGAATGTTAAATTAAATGTTAAGTCAAATGAAATGTTAATTGTTAAATTACTTTTTTTAAAAAATCTTTAACAAAGAGACAAATTATCTGTTATAGGAACTCATGCAAATATATAATATACAACATTTTCAAGGTATATAATTATAAGTGAAGACGTATGTGTGTTATGCAGTTGAAGTGTTTCGCCCCCTGGCGGCGGCCTGTGCCGTTGTATGATGTACCAGGTGCAGATCTAACAGCATGTAACTTGTTGGCCTAGAGGTCCGTGAAAACAACGTCTTTCACATCCACACACGTGATTGGCTGTATTGAATGTATGGTAGACAGACTTTTATACGTCATCAGTTTGTTCACTTGGGAAAGAAATAGGGCACTATTCAAAAGGCAGAGGTTGTTTTGCTTGACGTTACCAATAGTTACCAATAGTTACCCCATTGATGCAAATCGAATCTCTGATTTTATCGTGAAGAACCGATCACCTCTAATTACAGAATCGATTACTTAATATTTTGCATCGGGATTGTTTCCCTTCGGATCTAGCTGTGGCCCCAGTCACCCCCTTTCTCTTCCCTCTGTACATCTGTGAGAGATCTCCCAGACGAGGGTACCGCGAGGGCACACTTACACGAGGCTCATGACGTATTTTGTATATTTTGTTGGACGAAATGTCTCTCAACGACTTCCTCGAGTGGAGGGGAAGGATTGGGGGCAGGGGGCAGTTTTGTATGCATAGATGGCAAGTGAGTGGGGGAGGGGGATGGGGAGTGATCGGAGTTGTCATCTTGTGGAAATATGAGGAAAGTTGGCGGGAGTTCCTTCCCCTCAATTCAAGTCGTGTCAAGCAAACACTCAAAACTGCAGCAACGACATTTAGACCTGTGAACACGGCTTTCTTGTCTTATCTATTACAGATGACCCTTCTATATAAATGATTATAGCGTCCTACGCTTATCCATGGTTTATGTCTAGGCTAGAGGCTTATAAGAGTTTTAAATGTTATCAGTGTGTTCGTTTTCCTGGTTTGAAAAGTCTTGTTTGTCCCTTTCCACCTTTCAATTTTCAGAAAATTTCGTTTAAAAAAAACAAAAACAATTCGTTTAAACTGTTATGTGATTAATATCTTGGCCTAGACCAGTGGTTCTCAATGTTTTTTGGCCTACCACCCACTTTCCAGTATAAATATTACTCAGACCTAACTTTGATACCATTTATTGGCCTGAAAGGGACTAGAACCATCCTGACTCATTTACCTTTCTGTCTGTAGTTATGCCACTGGATATACAGACGTCTCAGTAATAGTTCACCTAGGTTGCATCCTCGAAACTATTTTTCTTTTTAAAACAAACAGCATAGCCCAATGTCTGACAACAAACAGCATAGCCCAATGTCTGACAACAAACAGCAGAGGCAAATGCCTGACAACAAACAGCAGAGCCCAATGTCTGACAACAAACAGCATAGCCCAATGTCTGACAACAAACAGCATAGCCCAATGTCTGACAACAAACAGCATAGCCCAATGTCTGACAACAAACAGCATAGCCCAATGTCTGACAACAAACAGCATAGCCCAATGTCTGACAACAAACAGCATAGCCCAATGTCTGACAACAAACAGCATAGCCCAATGCCTGACAACAAACAGCAGAGGCAAATGTCTGACAACAAACAGCATAGCCCAATGCCTGACAACAAACAGCAGAGCCCAATGTCTGACAACAAACAGCATAGCCCAATGTCTGACAACAAACAGCATAGCCCAATGTCTGACAACAAAGAGCAGAGGCAAATGTCTGACAACAAAGAGCAGAGGCAAATGTCTGACAACAAACAGCATAGCCCAATGTCTGACAACAGTCAGTCAAGGGAGGTCAAAGATTTTATCATTTATATATGTTTTCATTAAACCTTAGTTAAAAGAAGAGATGAATACATTTTAAAACGGGACCGAAAGTGAATGGACCACAAATGCTGTCTGGGACGGGGTTATTTCACTGCCTTGGCTCGGGGCCAAGTTGAGATGTATCTGACTGGTACTGGGCCCTCGCACGTGGCTTGAGGGCCCCCAACTTCAGACGTACCTGACTGGTACGGGGCCCTCGCACGTGGCTTGATGGCCCCCAACTTCAGATGTATCTGACTGCGCCACGCAAGCTCTACCAACGTTGTGCTTCAGATGAGGATAAACTGTGTTTACCTCGCTCCGCGTTTGTCCTCGTGTCGCATAAAGGGATCACGAGGAGTGCACGAGGGTGGGTTGTTTATAGAAGGACTTCCGTGAGCAATAGGGCAAGAACTGGTTATTGTGTGGATATGTTAACATCAGGTACTTACAGGATGAAACCCGATCACGTGGTATGCTACACACCTATGGGGGAGTTTAAGGGGTGAGAACTTCACTGAGACAGAGTGGTCTAACTTGGACTCATGCCTTTAATGGCGCCAGAAAACATGATCTTATTTTCTATTACGTCTTCAGTTTTCCCCAAAGCTATACATACGTCTATTTAGAAAATTGTTGCTCTACGCCCCACTCACTGCACGTCACCATTCAGCGGATTTAACCCAGTGGCGGAGTTTGTTAATAACCGCCCTGGAGGTGTTGAGATTTTTACTCCATCTTTCAAGACAAAAACTGCGCCCCTCTAGTTTAAAATCTTCGCCCGACGCAACACACCCACTTCTCTCAAGTCTGATTGGTTGGTTGTAAGACAACGCTCTACGTCATACGTCATTCGTAATACGTCATACGTCATACGCTCTACGTCATGCGTCAAACGCTCTACGTCATACGTCATACGCTCTACGTCATACGCTCTACATCATACGTCATACGTCAAACGCTCTACGTCATACGCTCTACGTCATACGTCATACGCTCTACGTCATACGTCAAACGCTCTACGTCATACGTCATACGCTCTACGTCATACGTCATACGCTCTACGTCATACGTCATACGCTCTACGTCATACGTCATACGCTCTACGTCATACGTCATATTCAGCGGCGTCCCAATAGGCAGGGGTGACCAAAAGTTTTATAAAGAGGGCCACATTCCATGAAGTTGAGGTATGTGGGGGCCGGGTTAAGATAACAAACAAAAATGTCATCCCTCTAGACATAATTACTTGCTTTTAATGATATTATCATACATGTGTATCACATGTTGTATTATCATACATGTGTATCACATGTTGTATTATCATACATGTGTATCAGTGTTGTATTATCATACATGTGTATCAGTGTTGTATTATCATACATGTGTATCAGTGTTGTATTATCATACATGTGTATCAGTGTTGTATTATCATACATGTGTATCAGTGTTGTATTATCATACATGTGTATCAGTGTTGTATTATCATACATGTGTATCAGTGTTTTATTTTTATTTCTGTAACTTGTAGGATTGATTTCTGTGTTTACAAAAGGAAGAATTATATAGTGGTTATAGAGAATTATATAGTGGTGATAGAGAATTTAAAATATCTTATTCCATCATTACAAACTAGTACTAGCTGTTAAATAATCACAATAATGATCTGTATTTTGTACTTTAAAATCGTTAAACAAAAAATCCGCATGCCTATTAATTATTTAAGATGAGGCCGCGAGCCAGTCAAAATTTTAACGCTTGCCACATTTGGCCCGCGGGCCGTACTTTGGACACCTCTGCAATAGAGAATGGTCAGAGTAGAGACATTAGAGAAATAATTCAAACGATTCATTAAACGCAACTACAAGTAATAACAACGATGAAGTTACAATAAACAAAAACTGTGGTATTCCTGAACCTTATTTCCCAGGGACGGCCCTGATGTTGAGCACAGGGCGAGGGGGTAGATAGGTGTGTCGAATGGGGGCACTTGTGTTCTGGAGTGGGCCCGGGGCACGGCTGGGCCGCTGATGGCGAATTAAAACAGTTGTCATATGTGGGGGCCTATCGTTGCCACATTCACGATTTTGCTGGGATCACAATTAGTTTGTACCGCCGTGCCCCCCCCCCACTTCGCACCACATGACTCACGCAAGCATTAGGACAAGCGTTGCCGTGCACGCTGCTGAAGTAGGTGTGGTAGCTAAGTTGTCGTGTATACTGAAGTAGGTGTGGTAGCTAAGTTGTCGTGTATACTGAAGTAGGTGTGGTAGCTAAGTTGTCGTGTATACTGAAGTAGGTGTGGTAGCTAATTTGTCGTCTATGCTGCTGAAGTAGGTGTGGTAGCTAAATACTCAGTCTGTGTGGTGGCAGTCGTGATGTTGCGCATGCGCACTGCCCTACTACAATTTAAATGGTCTTGTTTCCTTTCTCACTGCGGGTATGATCTGTTTTTGAATGTTTGAACTCATAAAAACATGGACTAAAACATACAGACTAAAACATACAGACTAAAACATACAGACTAAAACATACAGACTAAAACAGACATTGCATAAAACTGACATTGATTCTGCAGACGACATAAGTCATATGATATTATTACGTCACATACGATGAAGCAAATCCGACAGGCTCTCTAACTTTGCCCAACATGTTAACAACTTGATGATTCAAATTCTTCTGTCCAATAACCTTATGTCACCTTATGACAGTATGTCACCGTATATCACCGTATATCACCTTATATCACCGTATATCACCGTATATCACCGTATATCCCCGTATCTAAACGTATATCACCGTATATCACCATATATCACCGTATATCACAGTATGTCACCGTATATCATCGTATGTCACCGTATATCACCGTATATTACCGTATGTCACCGTTTATCACCGTATGCCACCGTATATCACCGTTTGTGATCTTTTAGTGTTGCAAAAAAATCCAAATGAAGGAGTAACTTCCCCATCACCACTACGACTCTGCTGTATATACTTAATGACCTGACGACCTTACTTTTCAGTTCCCGAATGTTTAGACGTATTAAAAACGTGGCCATTTATAGCCTCTGTGAAAGCAACCCTCGCGCTGCCTTCGTCCACCACCCTAAATTATGATCATCTTGCACCTCAAGTACAATAGAAGGTGATCGCCCCTTGAAAGAGAGTCATCCAGTAAATTGTTTACACCCCCCTCACGATCAGGGCCTCACTTTCCAGCTGTGTGAGGGGGCAGCGATGGACATCAGGGGAGCTCACTGCAAGGGACCGGATCATGGGTGGTCTACTTAACAACTCCTCACATCGTCAAAAAACTAAAACAAAAAAAAAGTCAAGCAATGCCTAGAGATGAGGGTAGGATATTAAAATAGTGTGTGATCTCTGAAATCGAGACACCGGAGGCTATCGGGGAGGTTAAAGTGGTCTTTGATGGGAGTTTCCTTGATGCTTGGCTAACTCTATTAAATAGGTCTGGGGGGGGGCGTGTGATGATAGGGTGCTCTGAGCACAGCCAGGTCCGCCCCTACACTTGAGAGGGGTTTACACGTCATCCCGTTGCTTCATTGGATGTCATTGTTTGGCAAATTTTGATTGGCCTCGTTAAAATCCGAGCTCTTCTTAGTAGGCGTGTCCAGTGTTAGAACACGCTGCGTTGGATTGGATCGCTAAGAGATGCCAGATTGGAGTGGCTCATGTGTGTTTGTAGTTGATTGTTGGTTATTGTTTGTTGGTTGTTGGTTGGCAGTTAGTTTTCGTTTGTTATTAGGGCTAGTTTCTTGTCTTTCATTTTTAGTTTTGCTTTTTTCATGTCGATGTCCACTCAGCTGGACAACAAACTTGAAAGTTGTTTGAGGCTAAGTTCAATTATTCCAAACCCAAACCTAAAGAGACGTCTAAGTCTATGAATACCTTCTGTTTATCTTGGCATCACAAGCACTAGCTACCACAACTACTAGCTACCACAACAACTAGCTAATTTGGGCCCCCCTTCCCTCCCCTAGCTACGCCACTGTTCGTAGTTAGTAATTTAAAAAAAGTCATTTCATTTTAACGCAACGCCTTTTTTCTTCTATCAAAAAGGTTAGGTTAACGACATTGTGCTTCTATCAATAGGTTAGGTTAACGACATTGTGTTTCTATCAATAGGTTAGGTTAACGACATTGTGTTTCTATCAATAGGTTAGGTTAACGACATTGTGTTTCTATCAATAGGTTAGGTTAACGACATTGTGTTTCTATCAATAGGTTAGGTTAACGACATTGTGTTTCTATCAATAGGTTAGGTTAACGACATTGTGTTTCTGTCAATAGGTTAGGTTAACGACATTGTGCTTCTATCAATAGGTTAGGTTAACGACATTGTGTTTCTATCTCATCTGGAATATACGTTTGAATAAAAATTATAAACACACACACACACACACACACACACACACTCACACACACACACACACACACACACACACACACACACACACACACACACACAAACACAAACACAAACACACAAATTAATGAATTTATTTAAATTTAAATGTTTGTTCAGGATTTGAGCCTTCAAGCTCAGAAACTAAACTTACACTAAGCCACTCAGCCATTTCTCTAAATTTGACTTCAGAAATATTTTGGTTGAAATCTTTTATGAAACGTATTAGCAAGTGTTTCATCCGTATTATTACTTTGGAAAAGTAATACTTCGCTTGGACACTCACACTCTTCTCACCTTATAAGCGCCAAATAGGAAACCTTTCGAGAATTCTTGTCCAATCAAATCGGAAATTATTTTTGTGTATAAAAATATTTTTTTTAAAAATAATAATTTAAAAAAATTAATCAAATTTTTAAAGTTAACGTGTATTGCCATTGTCATGGACCATAATTATGTGGACAAGTTTCAGCTGGTGGGAAGTGAGTCATAGTTAAACTCAGCAGAAGACTATCCTACCTGACAGACAGACTCCTACCTGACAGACAGACTCCTACCTGACAGACAGACTCCTACCTGACAGACAGACTCCTACCTGACAGACAGACTCCTACCTGACAGACAGACTCCTACCTGACAGACAGACTCCTACCTGACAGACAGACTCCTACCTGACAGACAGACTCCTACCTGACAGACAGACTCCTACCTGACAGACAGACTCCTACCTGACAGACAGACTCCTACCTGACAGACAGACTCCTACCTGACAGACAGACTCCTACCTGACAGACAGACTCCTACCTGACAGACAGACTCCTACCTGACAGACAGACTCCTACCTGACAGACAGACTCCTACCTGACAGACAGACTCCTACCTGACAGACAGACTCCTACCTGACAGACAGACTCCTACCTGACAGACATGAATTGTGGGGAATGGAAACAATATCTTAGTTTTTAAAAAAAAACATCAGTTAAATGTTTACTTTCATTGTTTACTTTCATTGTTTACTTTCATTGTTTACTTTCATTGTTTACTTTCATTGTTTACTTTCATTGTTTACTTTCATTGTTTACTTTCATTGTTTACTTTCATTGTTTACTTTCATTGTTTACTTTCATTGTTTACTTTCAATGTTTACTTTCATTATTTAATTTATTTTGTTTACGTTATTGTTTTATACTTCTAGTGTTACTTTAATTGTTAACTTTAATTGTATACTTAAATTTACTTAAATTTTTTACCGGAAATGTATACAATGAATCCTATTCTAGTACTAGGTTGTGCTGCGGCGCCCACTTTTTTTAGGGCGCCTACGGCGCCCACCTTTTTCAAAAGCCCAACTAACTTGTTCTTGTATGATAAATACGTAATATTAAACTTACTTAAATGTACACAAAGTATTTTATAATAAGGGTTGTAGGGCGCATACGGCGCCCACTTTTGTCAAAAGCCCAAGTAACTTATCTTTGTATGATAAATACGAAATATTCTTGAAATGTACACAAAGTATGTATATAATACTTTTTTACAGTGCTAATCACCACACGATTTTTAAAGTAATTTTAGAAAGCTGCGCACCAAATTACTGCGGTTTTGTGAGCGGTCACTATTTCTACTAGAGCTAAGTTTTCATATATTTTCATATCTTTGCCTAATTTCATAATACTAAATTCTTTTCCAACCCTTAACTAATCTTTAATTAACCAAATTATAATAATTTTAGCTGTTTAATAATATTATTTTTTTACTAAAATCCCTAAGTAGTTATGTAGGCAGCCATTTTTATTGTTATTGTTATTAATTTTGAACTCTCCTAATCGTAACTGTGTACATAACATTGATAACATAAAATCACCAATTTTATATACCTTCCAAATAAATTAATTACTAGGTGTAGAATTCATATTTAAATTTAATTGAACTTAATCAAATTAGAACAATTAAGCAAACTTTAACAAAATTATACATAACTTATAGTATCATAATAATAATAGTAATAGTAATTAGTAATAGTAATAGTCTTAAACTTAAGCCTTAAAATTAAACCTAGTCTAACACTAACCCGAAAATGAGAATTTTCATCTTAGTCTTAGTAATAACCACACTACTTTTAAGGACATTAACGTCAACCAACAAACATCCTAAAAATCAGAGTAATATATCAATAATTATAAACCACCACAACACAAAGCACACTGACTACACCTCTATCTTAAGCACAATAAAGGAAATCTCCTTCAAACAATGGAAACATAAAATATGTAGATATAAGCAAAAACACTTAATCTTAATTTTGCTCCTCTCAGGCGACATAGAACTTAACCCAGGCCCAGTATTATCTAAATGTCAAATTTGTATTAAGGCATGCACTACCAAACAAGGAACCATTCAATGTGACACCTGCAATGAATGGTACCACATTGCATGCCTGCATTCTAACACACCAAAGCACAAAGCAATAGGCCTAAGAAATAAATATGCATCTTGGCACTGCATACATTGTGGGCTGCCCCAAATCAGTTCAGATTTATTTAACTATAAGGACCTTATCACCACAAACTCTTACAGTGTTTTGGCAAATCCTTTTATAAATAAACCACTAGATAAAATGAAACCAACCACACAAACCCATAAAATTACCCATAAAAAATCTAATAATAATAATAATCAAAACATTCTCAAAACACTAATAGTTAATTTCCAAAGCTTAAAAAATAAAATTCCAGATTTAGAACTACTTATAAAAACAGAAGAACCAGACATAATTGCTGGTTCTGAAACTTGGTTGAACCCCAACATATATAACTCTGAGATTTTAAACACCAATTATAATATTTTTAGGAAAGACAGATCAGACAATTATGGAGGAGTGCTACTTGCAATTAAATCAAATATCATAGCTGAAGAAATTACTACACAGCCAAATTTTAATATAGAGTCTATTTATTGTAAAATAATTACACCAAACTCATCCCCACTTATTGTAGGCAGTATATATAGATCACCGAATACAAACCTAGAATACATGAACAATCTTTGTAGTCAATTAACTTTCATAAAAGAGAATAATAAAAATGCAGTTCTATGGATTATGGGGGACTTTAATCTTCCAGATATAAATTGGAAAAATTATACAATTGATAACCATCAAACTAACAAAGAAATTAATGAACACTTCCTAGACACTATAAACAACATAAACCTAGAACAGATAGTAAAAACAGCAACAAGGAAAAATAAAACACTAGATTTATTCCTAACAAATAGACCAGGACTAGTGTTAGACTATAAAATAATTCCAGGACTGTCCGACCATGATATTGTTAGGGTCACCAATACAATAAAAACTAAAATTAATAAGATACCTAGAAGAATAATCTATCTTTGGAATAAATGTAATTCAATAAAACTACACCAATCAGCGGCTAACTTCCAACAAACTTTCCTAAGTAAATTTAACACAAATAGCCCAGTAGAAGAAATTTGGAAAGATATAAAAACAAATCTAAAAACTATAATGGATGAGAATGTTCCAACAAAACTAACATCAAATAAAATTAACAAATGCTGGTTCAATTCTAGATTGAAAAAGCTATGCAAACTAAAAGAGAACTTATTTAAAAAATATAAAGCTACCAATTCATATAGGATACACAAAAAATACTTAAAGATTAAACACTTGACACAAAAACTTAGTCGGAACCTCCAAAATGAATATATAAACAATGTAATTACCAAAGATAACAATAAAAACTTATGGTCCTTTATCAAATCTAAAAAAATGGAACCTTCAGGAATAGCCACACTAAAAGGCTCAGATAATAAAACCTATAATGATAATGAAACTAAAGCTAATATCCTTAACACATATTTTGCATCATCTTTTTCTGCCTCAGGCGACAAGGAAGTTTTAATAAATTTAAATAAAATGGAGGAAATAGGTAACATAACTGTAGATGAGATAGGTATACATTCACTCCTAAAAAACTTAAAAATAAACAAAGCTACTGGCCCAGATGATTTGCCTGCAAGATTATTAAAAGAACTAAGCAATGAACTGTCCCCAATCTTTGTAGTTCTCTTTCAAGCCTCTCTAAACCAGGGTAAAGTGCCCCAGGATTGGAAATTAGCTAATGTAAGTCCACTCTTTAAGAAAGGGGATAAATCAGACCCTGGTAATTACAGGCCTGTATCACTTACTAGTATCACCTGTAAATTACTAGAACACATAATATATAGTAGAATAGTTAACCACCTTGACAAATATAATGCTCTATGCCCACATCAACACGGCTTTAGAAAAAACAGATCATGTGAAACACAATTAATAGGTTTAATAGATGAACTATCAAAAGGCTTGGACAAAAATGATCAAATAGATACAATATTACTAGACTTCTCAAAAGCATTTGACAAAGTTCACCACCTTAGTTTACTTAAAAAACTTAACTACTTTGGAATCTCAGGTTTCTTACATCACTGGATCCAAGACTTCCTTTTGGGCAGGGAGCAAACTGTAATAATTAATGGATCTAAATCTGCACCAATAAAGGTTAACTCAGGAGTTCCCCAAGGAACTGTGCTAGGTCCCTTACTCTTTTTAATTTATATAAATGATTTACCCAACAACATCTCAACAGGTACAAAAGTTAGGCTATTTGCTGATGATTGTATAATCTATAGAACAATTAAATCAGAACAAGATAGCAAAATTTTACAAAAAGACTTAGATGAATTGATAAAATGGGAAACTAACTGGAGTATGTCTTTCCATCCAGAAAAGTGTCAACTGTTAAGAGTAACAAAGAAAAAGAAACAAATAAATTCAAAATATTACATTCATGGAAAAGAACTGACCCAAACTAAAGATGCAAAATACTTAGGAGTCTTAATAAATGAGAAACTATCATGGAATCCCCATGTCAATGAAGTTATTAAAAAATCAAACAAAACCTTAGGCTTTATAAAAAGGAACTTTAACAAATGTAATAGAGATATAAAACTAAAATGCTACCTCACTTTGGTGAGACCTGCACTAGAATATGCATCTTCTGTATGGGACCCATCCACCAAAGAAAACATTGATAAACTAGAACAAATTCAAAAAAGAGCTGCCAGATTCATTACTGGAGAATATTCGAAACTGACAAGAGTAACACCATTAGTTAAATCATTAAACCTTGAAACACTAGAGGATAGAAGAACCAAGAGCAAAGTAGTAATCATACATAAAGCAATTAATTCTAATTTAGAAATACAACACAAAGATAACTTAATACAACCCTCAGATAGACATAAGGATAAAAACACCTTTCTTATTCCGTATGCAAGAACAAACACATACAAGTTTTCCTTCTTCCCGTCCGGAATTCGGGCGTGGAATGGGTTGCCTGAAGAATCCAGGAAAACCAACACTTTATCAACATTTAAATCTCTAATAAAAATGCAGGACTAAACACAAACCATAGATAAGCGTAGGACGCAATAATCTTCTGTATAGAAGGAGCGTCTGTAAACAGATAAGATAAGATATAAGATAAGACTCTTTGAGTCAGTCAGCACTGTTTACAACACAAATGCTGTCGTCATACGTTTGTGCGTTGTTTGGTTAATGTTAATTTGGAAACCAAAAGGATTATGATTTTCAAGTCTATATTTTTTTTTCAATTAGCGTTAGACCACAGTGAGTGAGTCAGTCATACATAATTTAGCGTAAATATATATAGGATACTTCAATTCCATTCGACTAACATAGAAGTAACTTCAACGTTTGACATTACTATGGACTGAATCCATTTAATTCACATCGTGTTTTAATAACAACATTTCAGTCAAGTCATTTCAGTCAAATCACTTCAGTCAAGTCATTTCAGTCAAATCACTTCAGTCAAGTCATTTCTACACGATTTTCTCTTTTAAAAAGCCTACCATTATATGCAGGCACTTACATCACACAACATATCAACATATTAGTCAGAGAGATGATACACGGCCATATTGATATCTCGCGCATATCTGTCCGTTAGGCAAATATCATGTGACGCAGGCCATGGGTTCGCACGCGATTGAAAGGGCACATCTGTATGGACTGGACGTGTCCATTTTCCCGCAATTTCGATACCTATCGCCAAACGATGTTTTCGTGTCGTCTGCTTGTTTGTTCCTGTTTTTATTGAGACAACAGCTCCACGCGGCCATGTTTGTTCCTGTGCGTAAAAGGAGAAGGTTAGATGTTGTAAATGAACGGTGCATTTACACGCACAGCAAGAAAATAGGGAGTGTATGAGTGTATGGGTACGAGAGAGCGAGGAGGAGAGGGAGAAAATGAGGGGGGAGTAAGGGGGAGCAGAGAGATAAATAGATATATGTTGTTAAAACAGGGTTTGTATGGGGGAGCAGAGAGATAAATAGATATATGTTGTTAAAACAGGGTTTGTATGGGGGAGCAGAGAGATAAATAGATATATGTTGTTAAAACAGGGTTTGTATGGGGGAGCAGAGAGATAAATAGATATATGTTGTTAAAACAGGGTTTGTATGGGGGAGCAGAGAGATAAATAGATATATGTTGTTAAAACAGGGTTTGTATGGGGGAGCAGAGAGATAAATAGATATATGTTGTTAAAACAGGGTTTGTATGGGGGAGCAGAGAGATAAATAGATATATGTTGTTAAAACAGGGTTTGTATGGGGGAGCAGAGAGATGAAATAGATATATGTTGTTAAAACAGGGTTTGTATGGGGGAGCAGAGAGATGAATAGATATATGTTGTTAAAACAGGGTTTGTATGGGGGAGCAGAGAGATGAAATAGATATATGTTGTTAAAACAGGGTTTGTATGGGGGAGCAGAGAGATGAATAGATATATGTTGTTAAAACAGGGTTTGTATGGGGGAGCAGAGAGATGAAATAGATATATGTTGTTAAAACAGGGTTTGTATGGGGGAGCAGAGAGATAAATAGATATATGTTGTTAAAACAGGGTTTGTATGGGGGAGCAGAGAGATAAATAGATATATGTTGTTAAAACAGGGTTTGTATGGGGGAGCAGAGAGATAAATAGATATATGTTGTTAAAACAGGGTTTGTATGGGGGAGCAGAGAGATAAATAGATATATGTTGTTAAAACAGGGTTTGTATGGGGGAGCAGAGAGATAAATAGATATATGTTGTTAAAACAGGGTTTGTATGGGGGAGCAGAGAGATAAATAGATATATGTTGTTAAAACAGGGTTTGTATGGGGGAGCAGAGAGATAAATAGATATATGTTGTTAAAACAGGGTTTGTATGGGGGAGCAGAGAGATAAATAGATATATGTTGTTAAAACAGGGTTTGTATGGGGGATAGGGGTCTACCGATATGCCTTTTTGCCGATATTGCCGATACCGATATTACCGATATTTTTTTTGCCGATATGAGTGCCGATATGAGTATTTGTTCGGACAAAAACCAGCGGTCATATTTGATGACGTCATTCTTAAATTTATCACTCGTAATTATTTATCTTTCATATTAGGGGACTACCTATATGCATTTTTGCCTATAATACAGATATTTTTTTTCCGATATGAATATTTGTTAGAACATCATTCTCAAATTTATCACTCGTAATTAATTATATTTTATATTAGGGGTCTACCGATAAGCAATTTTGCCGATATTACCGATATTTTTTTCCGATATGAGTGCCGATATGAGTATTTGTCAGGACAAAAATAACAGCGGTCATATTTGATGACGCCATTCTTAAATTTATCACTCGTAATTATTTATATTTTATAATTAAGGGGTCTACCGTTATTCAGTTTTGCCGATATTACCGATTTTTTTTTCCCGAAACGAAGTTTCCGATGTGTTTACAAGTTCTAGATCATGACCTACATAGGACTCATAACAAAACGAACCATCCTTTATAAAAATGTACAAGCAAAATAACCTTGACTCATAATTATTAATTCTAACCAATAGTTTAATGGCTTTTGCACACGGCCACCTTTTATGAATGAAACAATGAGAACAAATTAATAGTAATAGAGGGAAAATGAGGTTGAAGGTTGAATGGTTGCCAATGACAACAAGTCTTCACACGGTACATTTGTTATTACATACGAAATGAAATGTTTTAGACATCTGCGACTCTGCGTGCATCTTTGCTATTAGAGCAATTACGTGAACATAATGTTTACATGTTATACATTTATTAGAGCAATTACGGTATACTTGGCATCGGCACTATTTACACAGTATTTCTGAGTATACGAAAATCGGCCGATACCTAAACAATATCAAAGCACATGGCACACTATATCGTGGCTGCACATATTAATACTAGGACTCTTTTGACTATTTCAATACCGGTATAAGGGTCGATATATTAATTTGTCGAGATATTGTAAATCTAAATGATAGTTTTTTTTGTTTCCGTTTTTTTGGGGGGTCAAAATGTCACTTATTATGAAATATCGGTGACGTCAATATCGGGACCTTTACATGCTACCGATACCGATATTGCCGATATCCAGATATCGGTGCCGATATATCGGCCAGCCGATATATCGGTAGACCCCTAATGGGGGAGCAGAGAGATGAATAGATATATGTTGTTTAAAACAGGGTTTGTATGGGGGAGCAGAGAGATAAATAGATATATGTTGTTAAAACAGGGTTTGTATGGGGGAGCAGAGAGATAAATAGATATATGTTGTTAAAACAGGGTTTGTATGGGGGAGCAGAGAGATAAATAGATATATGTTGTTAAAACAGGGTTTGTATGGGGGAGCAGAGAGATAAATAGATATATGTTGTTAAAACAGGGTTTGTATGGGGGAGCAGAGAGATAAATAGATATATGTTGTTAAAACAGGGTTTGTATGGGGGAGCAGAGAGATAAATAGATATATGTTGTTAAAACAGGGTTTGTATGGGGGAGCAGAGAGATAAATAGATATATGTTGTTAAAACAGGGTTTGTATGGGGGAGCAGAGAGATAAATAGATATATGTTGTTAAAACAGGGTTTGTATGGGGGAGCAGAGAGATAAATAGATATATGTTGTTAAAACAGGGTTTGTATGGGGGAGCAGAGAGATAAATAGATATATGTTGTTAAAACAGGGTTTGTATGGGGGAGCAGAGAGATAAATAGATATATGTTGTTAAAACAGGGTTTGTATGGGGGAGCAGAGAGATAAATAGATATATGTTGTTAAAACAGGGTTTGTATGGGGGAGCAGAGAGATGAAAAGATATATGTTGTTAAAAAGAAAAAAAAAACCCCCCGCCCTGTAAAATACATTTTTTTCTCCTGGCTGCGTCATCCACTCAAACATAAATAACCCGACCCCCCCCCCCTTAAAACATTTTTCTCCTTCTCTCATCCACTCGACACATAATAACCCCCCCTTTAAATACATTTTTCTCGGCTCGAGCTCTCAATCCACTCACACATTGAATTAACCAACCCTCCTCTTTAAATACCACATTTTATTTTTCATTTTTTCCTCTCAGCTCTCATCCAACTCACACATAAAAATAACCGCCCCCCCTTTTTAATACATTTTTCTTCCTCTCTCATCCAGCTCACACATATAACCCCCCTTTAAATTACACATTTTCTCCTGGGCCTCCTCCCTTTAAATTCATTTTTTGTCTCCGCTCTCATCCACTCACACATAATAACCAGCCCCACCCCCCTTGGAATTGACATTTTTGCAGCCACCTCGCAACCACTCACACATAATAACCCCCCCCCAACCCCCCCCCACCCCGCCCCCTGTTAAAATACATTTTTTTTCTCCTCTCACATCCCCAGCTTCACACATATATAACGCCCGCCGGGCCCCCCTTTTAAATACAACATTTTGTCATTTTGCTCCTCTCTCCCAACGTCACACATGAATAACCCCCCCCCCTGTTTAAATGACCAGTGTTTCTCCGTACTCTCATCCACTCACACATAATAACCCACCCCCCGCCCCCCCGCCCACGTTAAAATACATTTTTATCCATCTCTCATCCCACCACACATAGATAAACCCCCCCTTAAATACATTGTCCTCCTCGCTTCATCCACTCAAACATAAATAGACCCCTCCCGTGAAATATACAGTTTCTCCCTCTCTCCACCCACGCACACATAATAAACCCCCCTTTAATACATTTTTCTCATACTCGCACCAACTCGACACTAATAACCCCCATGTTAAAACATTTTTCTCCTGTCTCACCAACTCACTACTAATAACCCCCCTCTTATAATACATTGGTCTCCTCTCTCACCCACCCACATAATAACCCCCCTGTTAAATAACTATTTTGCCCTCTCTCACCTCACTCACACATACTAACCCACCCTTTAAATAAATGTTCTCCTCTCTCACCCACTTCACACATAAAAATAACCCCCCCTCCTTTTAAATGTACCATGTTTCTCCTTCCCTCTCCTCCGCTCAGCCCCACTCACACATGAATGACCCGCAACCCCCCCCTTTTAAATAACTTTGTGCTCCGCTTCTCACCCACCACACATAATAACCCCCCCTTTAAATGTACATATTTTTCTCCTCTCTCACCCACTCACACAAATAACCCCGCCCGCTCTTAAATACATTTTTCTCCTCTCTCACCCACTCACCCTTAATAAACCCACCCTTTAAATACATTTTTCTGCCTCTCTCACCCACTCACACTAATAACCCCTCCCTTTAAATACATTTTTCTCCGACCCTCTCTCACCCACTCAAACATAATTAACCCCCATTTTAAAGACCCACATTTTTCTCCTCTCTCACCCACGCAACACATAATTAATAACCCCCCCTTTAAAATTGTACAGTTTTTCTCCTCGCTCACCCACTCACACCCATAATAACCCCCCCTCCTTGCCTTTAAATACATATTTTTCTCCCTCTATCACCCCACTCACACATAAATAACCCCCCGTTAAATAATATTGTTCTCCGCTCTCACCCAGACTCACACAATTAATAACGCCCCCCCGCCCCCCCCTTTAAATACCATCCACTTTTTCTCCTTGGCTCTTTCTCACCCACTCACACATAATAACCCCCCATCCCCCCCTCGCTCTCACAAACTTTAAATTACGCATAATTTTTCTTCTCCTCTTGTCTCACCCCACTCAACAACGCATAATAATAATAACCCCCCCCCGCCCCCCCTTTAAATACATCCATTACCATTAGAACTTTCTCCTAACTCTCCTCCCTCTCTCAGCCCACCACACATAATAACCCCCCCCCTCCCCCCCCTCCCCCCCCCCCCCCCGCCCTCGCCTCCAACCCCCCCCCCTACCCCGCTTTAAAGACACCATAACAATTTTTCTCCTCTGCTTCCTGTTCATCTCACCTCACTTCACCATTAATTAACTCGCCCCGCCCGCCCGCCCACCCCCGCCCCCCCCCTCCCCCCCCCCCCCCCGGCACTTCCCCCCCCCTCCCGCTCCTTTAAAGTGACATCATTTATAACCCATTTATTCACATTATTTTCATTTTCTTTCGCTCCGATATCCCATTGTTTTCTCCCTTCTTCTCACACAGCTTCACACATAATAACCCCCCTTTAAATACATATTTTTCCTTCCTGCTCTTGCCTACCCTTTGGGTCTGCTTCCTCTCTGCACCCACCACTCACACCCAACTAATGAAACGTCTAGGGAGAAGAAAGATCCCTACACCTCCCCCCCCCCCTCCCCCCCCCCACCTCGCCCCCCACCCTCCCCCCACTCCCGCCTCCCCCAAGCCCCCCCCTCTTTAAATACCAATATTTTAATTTCCATTCCTTCCCTCTTCTCTCTCACCCACTCCCCCCCTTCAATATCACCAAACCCGCCCCCCCCCTCCCCACCCCCCCACCCCCCCCCCCCCCCCCCCCTACCCCCCCCCCCCCCACCCACCCACTCCACCCCACCCCCCCCCCCCCCCCCCCCCCCCCCCCCCCGCCCCCCCCCCCCCCCCACCGCCCCCCCCCCCCGCCCCCCCCCCGCCCCCGCCCACCCCCCCCGCCCCCACCCCCCGCTCCCCCCCCCCCCCCCCCCCCCCTACCGCCCCGCCCCCCCCCCCGCCACCCCCTCCCTCCCCCCCCCCCCCGCCCCCCCCCCACCCCCGCCCCTCCCCTCCCCCCGCCCCTCCCCCCCCCCCCCCTCCCACCCCCCCCCCCCACACCCCCCCCACCCCACCCCACCCCACACCCCACACCCCACCCCACACCCCCCCACCCCACCCCCCCCCCACCCCACACCCCACACACACACCCCACCCCTCACCCCACCCCCCCCCCCCCCCCCACGCCCACCCCGGCTTAAATACAATATATACATCATACCATTTTCTCCTCTCTTCCACCCACTCACACACATAATAACCACCCCTTAAATACATTTTACTCCTCTCTCACCCACTCACACATAATAACCCCTTTAAATACATTTTTCTCCTCTCTCACCCACTCACACATAATAACCCCCCTTCTAAATACATTTTTCCATCCCACTCCCACCCCCCCCCCTCCCTAAACCCTTCCCCCAATAACCATTACAACCACACCCCCCCCCACCCCCCCCACCCCCCCACCCCCCCCACCCCATCCCCCCCAATAATATAATACCACACCACCCCCCCTCTTCATAAATCTCACCACAAAACTATTCTATTCATTCTCAATCTCTATATTCTATTCTCACTCTCTCCACTCCCCAAATCACCCCCAACCACATTTACATAAACCCAACTTAAATACCCTCCTCCCCAAACCCAACAATACACTCAAATAACCCATCCCAACTAAACCTTTATTACAACCACTATCCTTAACACCTATCAAAAACCCATTCCATCCCCACCCTCCCCCCAACCAAACCACACACCCCAAAACCTCCCACCCAACTAAACAACAACAAAAAAAAAAAACAATACAAACAAACAAAAATAATAATAACCCCCCCCCCCCCCTATCCAACATATCCCCACAATCTAAACCCAAAATCCCCACAAACATACCCCCAATCCATCCCATATAAATAAACACAAAATAATATCCAAGTCAGCTGTCCCCCCAGCAAGCAGTCTACCATCAGTGCGTCCAAAAACAAAAAACTATAACTAAACTATACTAATAAAAAAAAAAGTGTGTCCGGGGGGGGATAACCTCTTGGTCGTAAAGGGTCCTTATGATTAAATTAGAACTTTCTCGGGGCTTGGTAGGCTTGGCGGCGCCTTTCTCCTCTCCAGGTCAGCGGAGGACTTTTTAGCAATAGTCATTAATCAACATTTTTCATGACGTATACGCTATAGTTTATATCAAACAATTTCTCATCTGTGCCAATTAGCTATGAGGTATACGCGGTTTAAATTAAAATTCAAAAACATTTTTCCAACGCCGTTGAAAAAAATGCCCATGCCAACAGGAACGTATACCAGACCCACGAACCCCTCATACCCAAAAACAAGAACAAAATAATTCCCAAATGCACCCCTTCTCACAGACCACCCAAAAGAAAAAATAATCCCATCCAAAAAAAACCCCCTCCCAAACCCAAGTGCTCACAATGCGTCAACACACCAATCCCATAACATACCCCTCAACCCAACCAGCCGCCCACCAACCCATCCCCTCCACCCCGCACTCTTTTAACTTTAACGTACCCCACACCAGCCCCCCCCCCACCCCGGGCACTGCCAACTTTACAAAACCCCCCCCACAGCACCGCCTTAACCCTTTCATAGCCCTGTTCCCCCCCCCCCCATCCGTCCCCACTTAAACCAAACAAACACAAATTCAGAAACCATTCCCCAAAACTCCCCCTTCCCCCCCACACCTATAAAATTTACCCAAAAAAAACACTCCCCCCCACCCCCTCACACCATTAAACCCCCCCCCTCCCCCCTCACGCACCACCACAAAACTCCCCCATCATACTCCTTCCAACAATCCCCCACAAAAAAAAAAATAAACTCCACCCTACCAAAACTCCGCCAAAACCCCCCCCCCATCACTTCACTGCCCCAATAAATAAACCCAACCACCAACAATCAAATCCCATCCAAAAACCAAACCAGAATCCAGCACGATAACCATAGTGCTAACCCAAAGAGCCAGCAAACGTAAAAACAGTAAACTGGCGGGTGCGCAAATAAATTGACTACATACTTATGATGTAGACACAAAGAAATAAATCACCAAATAGATAAAAACAAAAAAACGAAAAATAATCAACACTATAAAAGAGTGTGTGGAAAACTAAGCGAATTAAAATACTCCAAAAGCGAATAAAAAATAACAAGATTTAAAAAATAATGTCCAACTATAAATGTGTTACTCAAAGTATGACCTCATCATATATACCTACCACACACCCTTAGTCAATCCGAATTCTTCTAGAAAACGTAAAAAGAAAGTTTGTTACAAGATAACAAACCAAGTACACCCGTGAATCATACCCCGAAAAACGAGAATGTTAATAACATCCAGAAAATACAAAAAAAAAATTGTAAAAATACACTAGACCAGCACAGACACGAGAAAAAAAAAAGGCTCACCATACACTGCCTATTGTATTAATAAAATTGTATTAAGGGGTCAGTACATATTTTTTTTCAGCAACGTGTTTACCAATTTATATACCCCATCTACAACCGCTCGATACCACAATATGTTATCCTTTCAACAAGTTCAAACTAAAACAAAAATAATAACAACTACTGCAAAACAAACAAAAAAAAAAGATAATCAACCAAAGACTACCTAACTTAACATAAAACAACAACTAGCGAAAAAAAGAACAAAACAAAACCACCAAAAAAAACAAAACCCACAGGTCAAACGTACCCGAGGACTAAACACCCGGCCCCCCACCCCACTATCAACAGTCAAGTTAATGTGTGTTCTGAAAAAATGACGAAGTAAAAAAATAACAACAAACATAAAACCATAACCCCCGCCCAACACCGACCCCCACTAACCCACCCCCCCCAAGCCCCACACAACACCGCCCACCCAACCCCGATAGCCCCCCCCCCCCCCCCCCCCACACCCCAAGCCCCCCATACCTACACACTTCTCTAGAATATACACACACAATAAAAAAACACCACCAATCGAATCTACCCCCGCCCCGTTCTCCACTCCGACGCCCCAACGCCCCGCCCGCCAACAACTGCCCCAACATCTATCCAGGGGGGGACGTGCCACACCCCCGCGCCACAACACCCCCCCCCCCCCCCCCCCCCCCCCCCCCCCCACCGCCCCCCCCTCCCACCCCCCCCCCTCCCCCACCCCCCCACCCCCCCACCCCCCCCCCCCCCCCCCCCCCCCCCCCCCCCCCCCCCCCCCCCCACCCCCCCCCCCCCCCCACCCCCACCCCCCCGCCCCCCCCCCCCCCCCCCCCCCCACCCCCCCCCCCCCCCCCCCCCCCCCCCCCCCCCCCCCCACCCCACACCCCACCACCCCACCCCCCCCCCCCCCCCCCCCCCCCCCCCCCCACCCCCCACCCCCCCCCCACCCCACCCCCCCCCCCCCCCCCCCCAACCCCCACCCCCCACCCCACCCCACCCCCCTCCCCCCCCCCACCCCACCCCCCCCCCCACACCCCCCCACTCCCCCCCACCCCCCCCCCCCCCCACTCCCCCACCCCCCCCCCCCCACTCACCCCACCCCCCCCCCCACCCCGCCCCCCCCCCCCCGCCCCTCCCCCCCACCCCCCCACCCCCCACCCCCCCCCTCCCCCACCCCCCCCCTCCCCCCACTCCCCCACCCCCCCCACCCACCCCACTCCCCACCCCCACCCCCCCCCCCCCCCACCCCCCCCCCCCCCCCCCCACACCCCCCCCCCACCCCCCGCCCCCACTCACCCCACCCCCCCCCTCACCCCCCCCCCCCCCCCCCCACCCACCCCGTATCCACATAAAAACCCGACACCTACGATCACCTAAAAAACCCGCCCCCTAGAC
>CALYLW010001564.1:174593-179593 GCA_944989445.1 Ampullaceana balthica
GTGCAGAAATCATTTTCCCTTATATAACTCTATTAGCTTTAGATTTCTTTTTTTTTCTTTTTATTTTTTCAATGTCCAAACAACTCATTTTTCTCTTTCTTTTCAGCAGGCTTCCATCACACACGACCATTCTATCATATGCATGTTTCAAATGTACAAGTGCAACTCCATTGCGAACGATCTCTGTGCAGAAATCATTTTTCCTTATATAACTCTATTAGCTTTAGATTTCTTTTTTTTCCTTCTTTTTTTTCCATGTCCAAACAACTCATTTTTCTCTTTCTTTTCAGCAGGCTTCCATCACACACGACCATTCTATCATATGCATGTTTCAAATGTACAAGTGCAACTCCATTGCGAACGATCTCTGTGCAGAAATCATTTTTCCTTATATAACTCTATTAGCTTTAGATTTCTTTTTTTTTCCTTCTTTTTTTTCAATGTCCAAACAACTCATTTTTCTCTTTCTTTTCAGCAGGCTTCCATCACACACGACCATTCTATCATATGCATGTTTCAAATGTACAAGTGCAACTCCATTGCGAACGATCTCTGTGCAGAAATCATTTTTCCTTATATAACTCAATTAGCTTTAGATTTCTTTTTTTTTCACGAAAATTTTTCTAAGTCCCACAACTTTAGATTTCTTTTTTTTTCTTTTTATTTTTTCAATGTCCAAACAACTCATTTTTCTCTTTCTTTTCAGCAGGCTCCCATCACACACGACCATTCTATCATATGCATGTTTCAAATGTACAAGTGCAACTCCATTGCTAACGATCTCTGTGCAGAAATATTTTTCCTTATATAACTCTATTAGCTTTAGATTTCTTTTTTTTTCTTTTTATTTTTTCAATGTCCAAACAACTCATTTTTCTCTTTCTTTTCAGCAGGCTTCCATCACACACGACCATTCTATCATATGCATGTTTCAAATGTACAAGTGCAACTCCATTGCGAACGATCTCTGTGCAGAAATCATTTTTCCTTATATAACTCAATTAGCTTTAGATTTCTTTTTTTTTCCTTCTTTTTTTTCAATGTCCAAACAACTCATTTTTCTCTTTCTTTTCAGCAGGCTTCCATCACACACGACCATTCTATCATATGCATGTTTCAAATGTACAAGTGCAACTCCATTGCGAACGATCTCTGTGCAGAAATCATTTTTCCTTATATAACTCTATTAGCTTTAGATTTCTTTTCTTTTCCTTCTTTTTTTTCAATGTCCAAACAACTTATTTTTCTCTTTCTTTTCAGCAGGCTTCCATCACACACGACCATTCTATCATATGCATGTTTCAAATGTACAAGTGCAACTCCATTGCGAACGATCTCTGTGCAGAAATCATTTTTCCTTATATAACTCAATTAGCTTTAGATTTCTTTTTTTTTCACGAAAATTTTTCTAAGTCCCACAACTTTAGATTTCTTTTTTTTTCTTTTTATTTTTTCAATGTCCAAACAACTCATTTTTCTCTTTCTTTTCAGCAGGCTCCCATCACACACGACCATTCTATCATATGCATGTTTCAAATGTACAAGTGCAACTCCATTGCCAACGATCTCTGTGCAGAAATCATTTTTCCTTATATAACTCTATTAGCTTTAGATTTCTTTTTTTTTCTTTTTATTTTTTCAATGTCCAAACAACTCATTTTTCTCTTTCTTTTCAGCAGGCTTCCATCACACACGACCATTCTATCATATGCATGTTTCAAATGTACAAGTGCAACTCCATTGCGAACGATCTCTGTGCAGAAATCGTTTTTCCTTATATAACTCAATTAGCTTTAGATTTCTTTTTTTTTCTTCTTTTTTTTCAATGTCCAAACAACTCATTTTTCTCTTTCTTTTCAGCAGGCTTCCATCACACACGACCGTTCTATCATATGCATGTTTCAAATGTACAAGTGCAACTCCATTGCGAACGATCTCTGGGCAGAAATCATTTTTCCTTATATAACTCAATTAGCTTTAGATTTCTTTTTTTTTCACGAAAATTTTTCTAAGTCCCACAACTTTAGATTTCTTTTTTTTTCTTTTTATTTTTTCAATGTCCAAACAACTCATTTTTCTCTTTCTTTTCAGCAGGCTTCCATCACACACGACCATTCTATCATATGCATGTTTCAAATGTACAAGTGCAACTCCATTGCCAACGATCTCTGTGCAGAAATCATTTTTCCTTATATAACTCAATTAGCTTTAGATTTCTTTAGAGATTTTTCTTTTTTTTTTATTTTTTTTCACGTAAATTCTTATCTAAGTCCCGACAACTTTAGAATTCTTTATTTTTTTCTTTTTTATTTAAATTTTCAATGTCCAAATAACTCATTTTTTTTTCTCTTTTTCTTTCCACAGGCTCAGCAAGGCTCCCATCACACCACAAAATACAACGACCATTCTATCATATGCAATTTTTTCAAATGTTACAAGTGCAACTCCATTGCCCCAACGATCTCTGTGCGAGAAAATCATTTTTCCCTTATATAACTCAATGTAGCTTTAGAATTTCTTTTTTTTCTTTTTATTTTGATTCAATGTCCAAGCAACTCCATTTTTCTCTTTCCTTTTCCAGCAGGGAGCTTCCACATCCACAACAAGCAAACTACCATTCTAGTCATAAGCATGGTTCAAATGTACAAGTGCAAAACTCACATTGCGAACGATCGTTCCCACTGATGCAGAAATCGTTTTTTTTTTTTTCCTTAAAATGAAAGTCAATTAGGCTTTTAGAATGTCTTTTTTTATTTTTTTTTCTTCTTTCTTTTTCATTATTTTTCAATGCCCCAAAAACAACACATTTTACCTTCAACTCATCTTTTCTCTTTCTTTATTCCCAGAAGCAGGCTTTCCATATCACAACACGATCGGACGTCTACTAGGAGTCGACAGACCGTTCTAAAACGACAGCAGACACGGATAGCCAACGATCAAGACGACCGTTCTACTTATCATAGTCAAATGTTACAAATGTTTTCAAATGTACAGTGCAACTCCATGCAACGAATCTCTGGGCAGAAATCAAATTTTTCCTTAGATAACTCAATTACTTTATAGATTATCTTTTTTTTTTTTTTCACGAAAATATTTCTAAGTCCCCAACAACTTTAGATTTCTTATTTTTTTTTTTTTCTTTTATATATTTTTATCAATGCCAACACAACTCATTTTTCTCTTCTCTTTTCAGCAGGCTTCCATCACACACGACCATACTAGATCATATGCATGTTTCAAATAGTACAAGTGCAACTCCATTGCCAACGATCTCTGTGCAGAATCATTTTTCCTTATATAACTCAATTTAGCTTTAGATTTCTTTTTTTTAAAAAGGGTTAAGGGTTAGGGTTAAGGTTAGGGTTATAGTTAGGGTTTGTGTTAGGTCTAGTTTTTATACACATGTATGCAACCAACTACACACATATTAAGTATGCAGCACATGTTTATCACCCCAACCCTAACGTACTTAAACATATGTAGGCAGGCATATTGGTGTATACACTGTTAAAGTGATAGATACACAGATCCATGCACAGATACATGTATATCTACCTTGATACATAAAAGGGTACATGTATACATACCAAATACATACATGATAAACATGTAGTACATATCTATCACAATAACCCTAAGACAAATCACAACCCTAACGCAATATTTACTTAAATAAAACAGGTTAGGGTTAGGGTTAGGGTTAAGGTTAGGGTTAGAGTTAGGGTTTGTGTTAGGGCTAGTTTTATACACATGTATGCAACCAACTACACACATATTAAGTATGCAGCACATGTTTATCACACCCCAACCCTAACGTACTTAAACATATGTAGGCAGGCATATTGGTGGTATACACTGTTAAAGTGATAGATACACAGATCCATGCACAGATACATGTAATATCTACACCTTGATACATAAAAGGGTACATGTATACATACCAAATACATACATGATAAACATGTAGTACATATCTATCACAATAACCCTAAGACAAATCACAACCCTAACCAATATTTACTTAAATAAAACAGGTTAGGGTTAGCTTTAGATTTCTTTTTTTTTCTTCTTTTTTTTCAATGTCCAAACAACTCATTTTTCTCTTTCTTTTCAGCAGGCTTCCATCACACACGACCGTTCTATCATATGCATGTTTCAAATGTACAAGTGCAACTCCATTGCGAACGATCTCTGGGCAGAAATCATTTTTCCTTATATAACTCAATTAGCTTTAGATTTCTTTTTTTTTCACGAAAATTTTTCTAAGTCCCACAACTTTAGATTTCTTTTTTTTTCTTTTTATTTTTTCAATGTCCAAACAACTCATTTTTCTCTTTCTTTTCAGCAGGCTTCCATCACACACGACCATTCTATCATATGCATGTTTCAAATGTACAAGTGCAACTCCATTGCCAACGATCTCTGTGCAGAAATCATTTTTCCTTATATAACTCAATTAGCTTTAGATTTCTTTTTTTTTAAAAAGGGTTAGGGTTAGGGTTAAGGTTAGGGTTATAGTTAGGGTTTGTGTTAGGTCTAGTTTTATACACATGTATGCAACCAACTACACACATATTAAGTATGCAGCACATGTTTATCACCCCAACCCTAACGTACTTAAACATATGTAGGCAGGCATATTGGTGTATACACTGTTAAAGTGATAGATACACAGATCCATGCACAGATACATGTATATCTACCTTGATACATAAAAGGGTACATGTATACATACCAAATACATACATGATAAACATGTAGTACATATCTATCACAATAACCCTAAGACAAATCACAACCCTAACCAATATTTACTTAAATAAAACAGGTTAGGGTTAGGGTTAGGGTTAAGGTTAGGGTTAGAGTTAGGGTTTGTGTTAGGGCTAGTTTTATACACATGTATGCAACCAACTACACACATATTAAGTATGCAGCACATGTTTATCACCCCAACCCTAACGTACTTAAACATATGTAGGCAGGCATATTGGTGTATACAC
>CALYLW010001564.1:184593-196596 GCA_944989445.1 Ampullaceana balthica
CACTGTTTGTTATTGTTGTTTTTTCCACGTGAGAGTTTGAGTTGACGCGTTGACGCAACACATCGAGGTACCGGCGTGCTTTTGTTTACGCTGGGCCCGGTCAAGCGATCGGTGACCAGACTTTTCCCCTCTCCCCCCATCCCACCCCCCAGGGTTATGAAGCAAAGTTGAGTTAAGACAAATTCAGTCTGTAAATGTTTGTCGAGTTTGAAAATATTCAATACTGTTAGTTATGTCTCATATATAAGGGATTTATAGTCAAACAATTTTTTTTAACGGGTTTGTTTTTTAACATAGATGAATTAGCCGGGCTTTTTTCAGTTGCCATCTGAGTAATAAGAAAATAATGGAAAGTTTTAAATATTGAAATATAATTTTATCAAGAGGAGGACTGTAGATAATAACAGTAAGGTAGCCACATACAAAATAATGTCTCCAATGTTCTTTTGGCATTTAATGTCAGATTTAAATTCCTGATCTATTCTACACTTACAATAACTTATTTTTTTTTAAATCATCAAAATAAAAAAATGCAAACAATCTGAGCAAATATTATTATTTCTACTTTCGCTTTTAAGACTTTATGCAAAAGAGAGAAAAAATATTTAAATATTTTATATTCATCATTTCAATTCGTACAAATAATCTGGCACCACATTCTAAATTTATGTGCCATATTTATCTTCCCTCAACAGAAGACAAGGTTAGTTTTAAATCCCTTATATTATCTTCACCGCCGTCTCTCTGTCTCTCTGTCTGTCTCTCTCTCTCTCTCTATCTCTCTCTCTCTCTCTGTCTGTCATGGGCGGGTGGAAAAACAAAAGTAAAAATCGACCCATTTCCCGTAAAGCCATCGAGCTGAAATTCAGCACACGGACCCGTGTCAGCTAACAATGCATTGTATCAAAATTTCAGATCGATCGAACGTACCGTAATTAAATTAATGCATTTTTAGTTTATATATATGTAACTATCTGTAGAAGTCGCTATTGTTTACATTTTACGGGTCACTTGACTTTATGCCAAGTTTTGCCTGTTGACATTTTTCAAACATTTATCCAAAGAGCTAGGATTGACTTAAATGTTATTATATGTTTATACATAATTGGACTGTGATTATTATAAAATTGACGATAAAATTTAAAAAAAACAATTAGTCCAGTGTTATTATATTATTAAACTTAATTAATGGTTTTCACTTTTGACAGAAAGACCCATTTAGGCCCTAATATATCTTTAAACAAATTTATGTCATGAATATTCCACATGTTCACATTTATTTTGAATATATTCCTTAAGTGCACGTCATTTAGAAGCTATTAACATATAACGGATAAATTAATAAACTAACTTACTGTAAATGTGTTTGTCTACAATTCAATTTGCTGTGCGGTTTCCACATTAATAATATCTGTCAACAACTGCAGTAATTTATGTATAGTAAAATGTTTTTGATACAGCCTTTAATAGTATACACATAACCTTTGCCACACAATTCCTTTTTCTATTTTTAATGTATTTGATCATTAGAAATTTTGTTTAATGATCGAGTGTATTGTAAATAGATAACATTACCTGTGTGATACCAAATATATTTTAAAATCATAATAAATCATTTGTTTGACAGAAGTCAATAGACATTGCAGCTAGTGATATTGTTTACCTCAGTATCTATGCTCTCCACCATTTGTGTGTTAATTTCCATTTGAAATTATAGACACACTGTGCTCTCTGATGGAACAATCAGATCATTTCAACGCCCGATAATTTTATTTAAGAATTTAAACAACCAGTAAAAACAAAGTTATTGATTATAAATCTCTTCAATATTTGACACAAAAAAATATTGACTATGTTCCATATAATACGCACTGTGCTACAAACATTTACAGACTGAACATGACTGAACACCCCTTTCTGTAAAGCACGAAAATGTGGTCATCCAGTGACCCGTGGAGGTAACATATAGCAGGCGCATACATATAGATTCGTATAGATACACTAAACATTCATTAATTTAACTACGGTACTTTTGATCGATTTTAAATTTTGACACAATGCATTGTTAGCTGACACAAGTTTATGTGTAAAATTTCATATCGATAGGATCATGGGAAGTGGGAAATGTTTGTTTTTCGTGTTTCCGGCCAACCGATCAACCACGACAAAGCGGTGAATGGATTTTTTTAAAAAATTCTATTTTAGGATTATTATAATTTTTGGTTCGCGCTAAATATGATTATTTCATTTATAGTTATATGTTATTGCTAATGGTTGCAATTGATTCTTTTAAATATTTTAATTTCGGTAACAAAATAAGTATATTTACATTACGGGCTGGAACTGATTTTAAAAACAATGTTTGAATAATCGGGGAAAAATGGAATTGATTAATCGATTAATTTTGATTAGTTATATTTTTATTACGCATATATAGATCCCGTTTAGTCTCAACTCATTATTTCGCGAAATCTATTTAGTCGCAGTAATTCCATGGCTCCCAAATTTTGTGACGTAACACAGCAATTTCGTTCCGCAAAGCAAGAAATGAGAAAGAATAACCTTTTTATTTACCAATGCAACTATAATATCAATATACACAATTCCCGTCGTCTGTATGTATTGATGTAACAAAATGCTGTCTCTAATTTTAGAAAGCAGCGCACCAAATTATTGCAACAAAAATAACACTTTTCGAACGTTACGCATAAAATTGTTCAATATGATAATAAATGAATCAAATAAAATTAAATAAAATAAATGAAAGTTCTGTATTACGTTATTTTTTAATCTGATGTGTATTTATTTTGAAAACTTCCGTCATTTTGACGGGTGATACACTAGTATAGTAACAATAGGAGGTAAAATTATGTAATAAAAATATAATATATTTAACTATTTATGACACTATTATGAATATTTTCTTAAATTTTAATCGAATTAATCGATCAAATAAATTAACGATTAATCGATTAATTTATATTTTATCTCTACAGCTCTAATTTACATATATTAGCTTCAATGGTTTACACTTGTTCATCACGTCATAAAACAGTTTGGTATATACAGCTACTCTTAATTAAATGTTCATATAATTTGAGATTACTTAAAATTACGTTCTAGATCGTTGATGGCGAAACTAAGGCATCCGTGCACCAGTTGGCACGCAACGCTTCATGAGCCGGCACGCCACTAAAATATTACTTCCTTAATCAACAATTTTTAAAAATGATTCTAATGAATTTAAATAAGAGTTTTAGTCATGTGCTTCTCAAACTCTTTAGTAAGGTGGCCCGGCAGGAATTGTTCCATTGCCCCGGGGACCAGTGCACTATTTGACTTGTGCGGAAGTGGTAACGACACAAGCCAATGCATGCCCTACAGCAGTAAAAATATGGCATGAATTCGGGTAGTTATATGCTACTTGTCATCCAACAATTTTGAAAAGAATAGTCACTTGTCTTCAGCGATTTTTGTGATCGTGGTCGGTAAATTGTTTACCTTATCAAACTATGCTCTTGACTGCCAAGTGCTGGAACTATGAGTTCTTTTATACAAATGTCGCTTGACAACAAAGGGTGTTAAATGTTGGGCAACATTTTTGTCAATTATAACAAAATACTAATCGTCAATAATTTTCTCTATGAATATATAATTAAATAAGTCCATTTTAATTATGTTGATTTTATTTCTACGTTTAAGTTACAAATCTTATGAAATATTATAAATCGAAAAATTAGCATAAAATAGAGACATGATTATGTTTTATTTGGCTTGAGAGTTAACCGGTTGGTATGAAAATAATTGCATTTGAATGTCATTGTATCCCTAATTATAAGGATCGAAGTCAGTGGCATGCCACTTGGGGAAATATATTCAAACACTTCATGAGCCGCCGTGTAATAATATAGTTAAAGATCCATATACATAAACCTTAATCTATAAATTTTATAGTTTCTGTAGATATCAATAAATGCAAAATTTAAAACGTATTTTTTTATTTGAATTTTACATGTGTAACCTTCAGTTTAAATTACTCTATCAATTTTTTTAAAGTACCTCAAGTATATAATAATGTCTAACGGTATTGTAAATAAAATTTCAAATGAAAAGAAATTTAAATTTTTATCTTCGAATTTAAATTTTCTCAAGAACAACACAATATTAACATATATTTGTACCGGTGCTCTTTGGTGCAGTGATCATGGGCAATTAAACTGTAATGCACATCAGATGTTACAATACAAATTTATTTTAAGATGAAGTGTTCTTTCTGTCTGAAAAAAATAGAGACAATATTTCTACACCAAATTTAGTTCAAAATATTATTGTAGTATTATGTATATTTAGATACAAATTATGTCATGCTACAATTTTGAATATAATAATCTTAAGCCTTGATTACTTATTGTTCATTTACCATGGTCTTAATTTGGTATTAAAATACAATGATCATTGTTCTAATTCCAACTTTTTAAAGTTGATAGTATTTTAATAAATTTGTATTCTGACTTTAGCATAAGTTTTAATAAACAAGAACATAAAAAATAATGAAAAGATTCAGGGGACTTTATTTAAAACTAATATATTATCTATTATTAATACATATGTACGTTTTGGTAAGTTATTAACTTTAACCAATAGGTCATACAAGCCTGCTATTTTTGTCAAGTATATCAAGTCATGGCTCGACTGAAGACAATGCTAAAAGCAATAAAGAATGAACATCCATACTGTTCCAGTAATATGTCTTTTTAATGATCATTGTTGAAAACCAGCTTCACATCTCTATGAGGATGGAAATGGTAGAAAAATATTGTGAGCAATTTGTGCGAATTCATGATATTCTGCAGTCACATGAATCCAAAAGGACACAAGAGGGATCATGTTTCCGACATTCATTTAAAAGCCATCAACCGCTGCATACTCCAGTAATGTATCTTCCAAAGTTACTGACAAATCAACTTTCGATGCAATAAATGGTTTGGGTATCCATACAGTACCTTTCGGTGGGTCATCTTCTGTTGGAAAGTAGAACTCCAGCCCGATGATTAATTATGTCAAGTTTTCAATTTTGTCTTTTTGTACAGATGGAGCATGAACCTCTTTTTAAATCCCTTATATTAACTTCGCCGTCGTCTCTCTCTGTCGTTCGTTGTGGTGCGGGCGGAAAAAAACAAAAGTAAAAAATGACCCATTTCCCGTGAAGACATCGAGCTGAAATTTGGCACATGGACCCGTGTCACCCAACAATCCATCGTATCAAAATTTCAGATCGATCGAACGTACCGTAGTTAAAATAATGCATTTTTAATTTATCTATATAAAACTATATGTGGAAGTTGCTATTGTTTACATCTTACGGGTCACTTGACTTCACGCCAGCCATCGGTGAACCCATGTACTGGAAGTCAGAGTAGTAAAATAATGCTGTCGATAAATATTAACTAATTTCTGGACGATTACACGAACATTTTGGTTTTAAACTACTGACTTACGTGAATGTTCCAAATGTTGATAAAGGTGATAGTGTCCATTGAGAGAAATCGTTTGCCTAACATGCAATGTTCCTTCTAAGTCTAAGCTTCGTTGCTCCATGTGCAAAGTTAAAAAAAAACAACTCGAGTGCAAAGTTGCACAACGTCCATTTTTTGTGCAGTATTTTACAAAATTTGCTGCGCGGTGATTATGACTCCTGTATGGCGTCGGTTAAATAGCTGCACAGCCACGCTGCTTAAAAGGAACATTGCTACCATGGTTTTAACACTTCGCTTACATTTCACATGCAAACCAAACATCCACTACAGTATCAGAAACTTCAGCTGAGACAATCTAAAGTCTAAAGCTATGTGAACGATTGTTCAGCTTGGCAGGTTATATTGTCCTTTAAAAAATACAAATAATATACTATAATATATTAGTAATAGAGAGGAATATGAGGTGAAAACCATAATCTCCTACTTCATGAGAAGAAGGACAAAAATAACTAATCTTATAACAACTCAATAAAAAATAAAAACAAAAACAAAATCTGAAACTTAATATATTTACATTATAACAACCAATTAAAAAAAAAAGAAAATAAAATAAACAATGTCATAGTATTCCAGCAACCCTCAACTAACCACCTCTCCCACACACCTAGGACAAAACTGTTCGTACGCAAATTTTTTCCTGTAATGAAATTAAATCGATGTTTGGGAATGTGTGCAATATTTATAATATTCATATTGTGTTCAATAAAAGCATACAATATCTTTTGCAACTTTTTTGAAATAAAATCGACTTAAAATAGGTTAATGTTATTCAAACATATGTTTTGGTAAAACTTAGTATAAAACATAAACTTTAAATCGAAATAAAGTATTGTTGTATTATACATTTATCCCTAACTACCTTCTATTATGTATCAAATGCAATGGTAGAATGTAAAAACAAATGTAATTTAGTTATCATCAAGTGTCCCCATGACATAGTGTGCTTAATGTGACTGAGATAATACACACATACTAGTAACATGTCCATATATAAGCCTGTGATAATACACACATACTAGTTACATGTCAATATATAAGCATGTGATAATACATACATACTAGTTACATGTGCATATATAAGCCTGTGATAATACACACATACTAGTTACATGTCCATATATTAGCCTGAGATAATACACACAGATTAGTCACTTTTACTTACTTCAGACTCAATAATACAAAAGAATAGTCACATACAAAGTATACAGATTGTGATAATATACCGAGATATACACCAGATTAGTCACTTTACTTACTTCAGACTCAGTAATAAATAAAGAATGTCACATACAAAGTACAGATTGTGATAAATACCAAGAGTACACATACCAAAGAGTGTCCATCACATAGTTTAGACTGATGATATACAAAGAACGGCATTCTACAAATAGTTTTGTATAACATGATCGATTTAAAAGCTGGTATTAATAAATAGACACATATATTCCGTGGTGATAGTTCTAAGTGTAATAATATATTTATACTAATGAGCTGAGACAGAAAAATACAATTGTTTTTTTGTTTTTTTTTACTTTTCTTTTATTTAAGGACCACCAATAATGTAAGATTCATAAATAATGAATGTAAATAAAGTAACTATCTTTGCTATGGTTTTCAGTGGTGACTGTGGCTCATCTATAACAATTACAGATACATAAATAATGAATGTAAATAAAGTAACTATCTTTGCTATGGTTTCAGTGTTGACTGTTGCTCATCTATAACAATTACAGATACATAAATAATGAATGTAAATAAAGTAACTATCTTTGCTATGGTGTCAGTGGTGACTGTGGCTCATCTATAACAACTACAGATACATAAATAATGAATGTAAATAAAGTAACTATCTTGGCTATGGTTTCAATGGTGACTTTGGCTCATCTATGACAATTAAATTATTGTTTCACCGAGTTCAGTAAATACGTGTGTAGATAGTACTTCGAAACTCTGAAAGTCTACACGTGTCTTGTATTCAAATCTGTCATACAAGAAAATATTAAATGTTATAAAGTTTGCATGATTTATTTCACTCATATAAAAAAGGTAATATCCATCGCTACACTTCCATGGACATCAATATAATATATATATATTAAAGGAAGTTTGTGAGAAACTTTTTCCAAAACAATTATTCAGATATCTGTATGTAACACATTCACCTAAAAGCCGTGGTCAGTGAAGGTTGCGTCACTTGGCAACAGGCCAAAACAGTCGTGTAGATTTCGTTAGATTTTAAGGAGCAATAAATGTATGTACAGAAGCAGCATCTGTTTTGTTAAAGGTATTGTTATAACCAACAAATTATAAGTTTTAAAATTATTTTAGAAGACAACAAAAAGAACTCACCAACTAGTTGATTAATCCAAAACAAGAACATTGTATTAACTTATAAGATATGCATTAAAATTGGACTTCCCGCAAACTACGCACAACAAATAACCATTACTGACGTATTATTATAAAAATACTTTGATAAAACAAAATGGGCAAATTAATTATTCCATCTACCTTTTTACCCAAAGAAAAGTTTATAAACTTATAATTTACAATTCAATGAGACTAATTAGTATTTTGTGTTGCTTAAATGTTTCTTTGAATGCAACATAATAATATATGTACAGATAAAATTCGAAGAACAAATTGTATCATTAAATTTTATTAATATCAAATTATGAAAACAATGAAATGAATACATTTACTTTAAACCATATGCTTTTCTAACAATATAAGAGACGCACACTATATCCTTCAGAGACATTCGGCTGAAAGCCTATATTTTATCCAAGTGACATGCCACTTGACTTCGTTCCCTACCATTAGGGATACAATATAAATGTATAGTTAAAGCACAGTATAATTTTGAAAACTCATATCATTGTTTATTTCTAAAGTAATTTAAGGTGTAGAATAGTATAATGAGATTTCACTCTTTTACACATATGAAGACCACAAGGGAAGAAACGGCTATGTGACATTTTTGAAATTTTGTAGTTAACCTCTGTATCTGATAGAGGATCAAAAATGTGACATAGCCGTTTCTTCCCTTGAACTCTTCATATGATTACGCGTTTAATATTACTTTTATAAGTATTGAAATAAAACTATAAGATAAAACCTTACAAAAATAAAACACACCATTCACACAAACACCTAAAGGTGGCAATAAGAACATGTAGGATAGCAGTCAGGAGAATGTTCAAGGTATTAGAGAAGACTCTCTATGATTTAAAGTTTAAAGAATAGCTATATTAATTAAGATTAAATCAGGAAGATTTTAAGACATACAGTAAAATTAAAGTCCTTGTGCATTACAGCTGGAAAAGGGAATTGCATTTGATTTAGAAAATTTGCAGTAATTTTCACTATAAAATTGAAACTGATATTTTAGAATTGTGAAATAGAGTTGTGTTACTCAAGTTATTTTTAAATTTACTACCTAGATTTTAATACATAATTATTTGTAAACTTAATATTTATATGTATAAACGCAATTCGTTAACTATACATTTCAATATTTATAAAGATATTATTTAATTTAATATAAATTCTCTTAGCCTGACATTCTTGTTGAGTCTGTTAAATCGGGAAAAATATAAACATCGTCTTGTGATGTAAATATATTGTTAAGTTTTTTAGCCAAGAATCTATTGACTTTTAGTTATGTTGTTAAAATTATTTTAGGATAAAACGTATTTAATGTCCTTCTGAACATACATCTTGTCATAGTCAATAAAACTCAGATAAGGTCTAGGGGGTAAATTGTGAGAGGTGACTCTATGACCTTTCGCACAGGGTGACACCAAATTTAGTGACGCCTCTGTTCTTATGTCCATTTTTTGTTGACATCTTTTAAGTGCGTTAATATTGCCACCGTCTGCTTAGAATAATAATAATAAATAATACGAAACATAGTTAATTTTTTTTAAAAAATTTAAAAGGAAATTTAAACGTCATCGATATTATTAAAATAAGTATCATCATAGTAACATAAAACATTCTCTTCATAATAATAATGCTATATAGATGTACTGAGATATATCATAAAACATTCTCTTCATAATAATAATACTATATAGATGTACTGAGATATATCATAAAACATTCTCTTCATAATAATAATACTATATAGATGTACTGAGATATATCATAAAACATTCTCTCCATAATAATAATAATACTATATATAGCTTTACTGAGAAATTACATCATTTTAAATACACTAATGTCGGTCTGAACATACATCTTGACATAGTCAACAAACCATAGATGTCACTAAAAGGGAAAGGGCTCGGGAGGTGCGGACAGCACGGAAATACACTATCAAAAGCGGTTCTTAATAAGACATTAATTTCTGTATATCTCTATATATATAAGCCGCATTTGTTGTCTGTCTGTTCCCTAATAACTCAAGATCCAGACAACCAAATAACGTGAAATTTGGTACACGTACACAAAATTATACCGGAAAGGTTATTAAACAGGTTTCGTTCCATATATATAAGATACTGGGGCCCGGGGGCCCAAAATGTAGTTTTTCCCTATATGAGCTATATAAAATAAAAATTATTGAAAATTAAGACGTAAAATAATGACGCAAATTAATAAACATTTTGGTGTCGAGATTAACAAGAAGGCGATTATCGCCATAAAATAGTTTTTTTGTTGTTGCTTTTGTTGTTGCTTTTGTTGTTGTAGTTGTTGTTTTGTTGTTGTTGCTTTGTTGTTGTTGCTGTTGTTGTTGTAGTTGTTGTTTTGTTGTTGTTTTGTTGTTGATGTTTGTTGATGTTTTGTTGTTGTTTTGTTTTTGTTGTTGTTGCTGTTGTTGTTTTGTTGTTGTTGCTGTTGCTGTTGTTGTTGCTGTTGTTGTTGTTGTTGCTGTTGTTGCTTTTGTGTTGTTTTTGCTGTTGTTGTTGTTGTCCACATCCCTTGCCCTGCGACGACAATGTCCTTCATGTTGTTATTGCTTTGTTGTTGTTGCTGTTGTAGTTGTTGTTTTGTTGTTGTTGCTTTGTTGTTGTTGCTGTTGTTGTTGTAGTTGTTTTGTTTTTGATTTTGTTGTTGATTTTGTTGTTTTTGTTGTTGTTTTGTTGTTTTGTTGCTGTTGTAGTTTTTGTTGTTGTTGCTGTTGTTGTTAAATCTGGGAGAAGCCGGGTACTTGCCCCTAGTTTCCAATATATGACACTGAATTTAGCAAATGCACTTAGTGAAAGGAAACGGGGTTAATTTGTTACTCAATTTTATGTGGAATGTATTAGTCAATCTCTACAAATCAATTAAAACAATAACTTGTAAAATCCTGCCAAATGATGCTATGAATTTAGTTTCATTACAATTTGGGAGATCTTGAGTGTTAACAAACGTCGGACTGGGATAACGTGGGCTTTTAGAATAACTTTGTTTTTTCCTAGTCACTTATATTACTTCTGGTATTCTGGACATTGCAAAGTATTTATTTGGAACATTGCCTTTGATAAATAAACTATTTATATTTCAAAAGTTGACATATTCTTTACTTAGCATTAAATCCATATGATTGTTAATATATCGATCAAAACGTAATCAAAGCTGATATGTATGTTATGAAAATAAGAGGAATGTATTTATTAGTTTTTTCATCTCGTTATCATCAGGCGCTCTGACCTGTCCAGTGTGTTACAAACACGCAGTTACCACAGCGCAGACTGTGACACAGACCACTTCCTCCAAGTAGAATTAAATTAATACCAAAAAACTGCATCACTCTAAGTTCAAGGGTAAAACTCGCATAAACACATATCACATCAACTGATCTGAGATCAATACACAGCTTAACATTAAGCTCCAGACAGCTTTCAAGGTCAATACTACAGAAAGTCATCCACAATCCTCATGATGAAATAGTGGCTGCTACCGAATAAATTGATGCAACTTGGCTTCGTCGTCTTGACACCATTCAAGCGCCTCTCTTGCCGTCCTCGGGAAGAAGTAATTAAAAAATGCAGATTAGTTTGAGGCCCACTGGGTTGCAATGAACCCCGTGACCGAGACAAAGAGAAAAGCCCTATTGGCCTTAAAAGCTGCCCCAGGACCTGACACACTGCAATGTATCAGAAATGCCAGAAACACAGCCCAAAGAATGCTCGTTTTTGCATAAACACATATTAGGTGGACCTCAGTAAAAGCATTCAATCTGCTACCGATCAGGGAGATATAAAAACAAGTGTACGAAGGCACACTGGAATTACAATCTCAAAGTCAGCTCCACTCTCGTCAAAGACAGGAGAGATGATCAATATTTTTTTTTAAAGAGACAAGCACTCCCTAGAATTCTATGCAACACAGAATGTTGTATCTGACTCTGCCCTAGAGAAAATCCCAGATCTACCCCTACTAGATCAGCTTTATGCTCCACCACCAAAGTGGAAGTTAGTAAGGCAATTGATCATTTAAGAAATGTAACGATGGCATTCATGCTTAAGTCCTT
>CALYLW010001565.1:0-35000 GCA_944989445.1 Ampullaceana balthica
TATCCATCTACTTGCCGTATGGGAAGAAATAATACTTGTGATGGGGAAAAATGGGTTGTGTTTTACGTCAACCGAAAATTTGATGTTAACAATTGTCTTGGAATATGCTTGTCTAACAATACTATAACTATAACCATTTCGTATCAAGAAACAAATTCAATGATTCCTAAAATAGATTTTCACAGACCAACAATTGATGAACATACAACATCATCAACCCAAGTTCAAACAAATAACTTATCACTATCACCTGCAAAACACTACTTTTATTATTTCACAGATAATAAGCAAATCAACCAATCAAAACTTAGACAACGCCTTAAAAGAGGAAGAATAAAAAAATTAATCCAAACAATACATCCTCTAATTGTAGGCTTAGGTACTGATGGAGGTATTTTATTAATTTACTTCAGTTCAATGATCCTGGTTTTTATGAAGAGGAAGATAACTACGACGAGGAAAAATAACAACGCTACAATCAAAATGGATTCGAAAGTTGGCGATAGGATCTGCGTGTATGATATTAATTACAACAGGAAGACTCAAGGAAATTCTTTTAACAATGGTAAAGAATTTACATAAACTTTTTGGAATAGACTTAGATGTCTTAGATAATTTAAAGACTACATAAAATATTAATGGTCATAAAGCTAAAAATAAAATCAATGATTTACTGGAAGAATCTTTATATAACGAGATTGAGGAGGAACAGTTGGATTCAGACATTGAAAGAGAAATTGACTCATCTGATTTATATCCTGGATCAGGCTACTTAGAAGATAGTGTTCTAGATATAGATGACTAGACAGTTGGTGATACTGCTACTACCACAAGTCAATCACACTCACATGATATGGATAGTGGAAATGAACTTAATGGAATCGGATCTATACCCATCACCAATACCTACGCTAGACTGGGAGAAAGTATTAGAGAATTTGACAACACTTACAACGAAACATTTGACGATAACAATAATTTACCCAAAAATGCAAATTTAAAAAAAAACGCTTCTCATGAAATTCCAAACAACTTAGAGATTCCCCCTGGCCATGATAATGTCATTGTAATAGAGGCATTAAAATGACGTGTATGCTCAAATTATGAAAACAAAAAAGTATGATGTGGCTATAGTACGTATAGTGTGTACAAATGTAGTGGATGTAACTATCTTTTAGAAATTTATAGGTTAGAAGTTATATTGATAAACGTGTGCTGTAACTTATGGTCTTAAAGAATTTTACATCTAAATTTATTGTAACGAAACTGATTATATTTTGGAGTATTGTTAAGCATGATATCTTTACAGCATAAGAACATATAATAAACATGTGCTTTTGCAGTGTTCGTGAAGTTATAAGACATACATGTGTACTTGTAGTAGCTGAGCCAACACATGCAAGGCAAACACAGAGAATGTTCAATCCTCAGTGGCATAGTTACAAAACTGTGCAATGTGTTCGATATTTTCTTCCTGGTTGATACATTCATAACACACTTACAACTCTACGATCCAATGAACTTTGTACAAAGACATACAGAATATTATTGTTACACAACTAGTAGCCTATGCTAGGGAGTCATCGTAATATAGCATTTCATTGAGCTGAACGTAAACACGATTGAAACTAATAGTCAAGCAAGAAAAACACATACAAATTATCGTTCTTCTCGTCCAGAATTCGGGCGTGAATTTGGTTGCCTGAATAAGCAAGGAAAACCAACACTTTAGCAGGGCTAGACAGAAACCAAAGATAAGCGTAGGACGCAATAATCTTCTGTATAAAAGGAGCGTCTGTGAGATATAAGGTAAGATAATGCTTTATCAATGAAATAATAAAGTGAAATATATATATATATATACAATATATATATATATATATATAAGTTAATTGTTTTATGTTCAAGCTTAAAGCCCAAATATATATACCAGAGAGTTAGACAAGATTAGATTTAAGTTTCAATAAGTTATCCATTAACCACTATGACCGTGTAAGGCAGTGGTTCCCAAACGTTTTTGACCCATGGACCCCTTTTTATAGTCAAAACTTTCTTACGGTCCCCCACGTGAAAAACTAAAAAGAGCAACAATTTGATGAAGAAGTATTAATTGAAATTATAAATTTTGTTTCAAATAAAATTTAAAACAATTAATGACTTGGATGAACGTGATTAGATTTTATTAGTTTATTTATATCCGACTAAATGTTTGTGGGTAGCAACGCAAATTCCGATTAGCGCTAATTTCTAGCTGGTTTCTATTCTTTGGTGTTGAGGTTCATAACGGCAAAATGTTGATCAGACTGCAATCAGGCGTATAGATTAGTAGATAGATAACATGTTAACTTGGTATAAGTGAGGTTGACAGGACGTAACAAAACTGCGAACGTCTCGTCAAAGAGCCTTCCTCAACGAACACATAGTACACAAATAAAACGAATAAAAAGAAATAAAACATAAAAAGCGCTTTCATTTTTCTATTTTAATGCATAAAATCAACACTTTAAAAAAAATCGACATTATGTTAAAAAGGTCATCAATTTTTAAAAAAAATTAAAAGTTTTATATTAGTCTTCAACAGTCACGTAATCAAGAGGATGTGTAAAAAACACGGTTTAATTTGAATTTTAAACATATTTTTTAGTTATCTAATTGAATTCAGCAATTTCACTTCAGCGAGGTTTATACATCGTTGAATATGTTTGTTAGCAATAATATAACACAAAACTTCGGATAGAAACAACAGATAACAGACTGCATATTTAATTTTAATTTATTGTTTTATTGAATCGTTTTAAGTCAACAACTAATTTTTCTTTTAATTGTTAATAGTATAAGCACACGTTTTATTCCTCTTCACAATCTGAAATCCACTTTTGTAGCAGTGTTTAATAAGACACTGTTTTGCAACCTTGAGATCCAATTAATTTTTTATAATAAATTCACGTGTGTTGATAATCCTTTAAACAACATATTCAATTTATGTATATATGTTATATGTTATATACATGCTCAAGATTGTATATATATATAATTGAGGATTAAGTTGAAAGTTGAGAGATCATTTACTTTATGACAGTAACTTATATATACTCCTTGAAATAAAATTAGTGTACCGCGAAGGGCTGACCGAGTTATGTTATACAGCCTAGCTGTGTTACATTACGAGGGGTCACAGGTCTCCCTGCACACTTGCAATGATGGGAACTCAGGGGATTTTTTCAATTATTTTTTTATCGTGTTCTCGTCTATCAGAGCCTTCTCAACATAATCGCCACCACTTGTAACACACTTATCAGCTCGTTTTATCCAAGGTCCCAATGCTTTCTGGCCTAAATCACTTGCTATTAGTGTAACATAATATTTTTAAACTTTTAGGTAAGTGAGCTACAAAACATTTAGTTAAGATTATCAATTGGAATTATTATTCTAATCATTAACTTGTTTTAAAAATATGTTTCTTTAATTTCTTTAAAACCAAAAGTTTCTTAACCCATAACAAAATTTAAAAAAAAGAAAACAATACGAATATATTGTTTATTACTTGACTTAAATTCGTGTATCAAATATACTTATTGTAATCTGTATATTACTTCTTTCCTTTATTTTGAATAGACATTGGTCGGAATACTGATTGGGGTATTTTGGAAAGCCATACCTCTTTTTGCTAAGTCTATATAAATTAAATTACATGATGCTTTTTTGAGGGTTTAAGCTGGTTAAAATGTTTTTGTTAAATTGAAAATTTTAATTTCATTCCTTTCGTTAATAATTTTACTCAACAGGTGCGGAGCAGTAACACACATAGTCCAAGAATCATGATGTTATGGTTATGCACTGTGATGTTAAACATTTACATCGTCAGGGCTTGTTATGTGGATATATCAATAACAACTGATAACTTCTCTGGCGTTCTCAATTTTACGAACGATGGATATACAAGGTAACCTAAAAGTTATAACTAAATGTATTGAGTAAAGTGATAATGATTAATTTCTAGTGACAAACCTCAGAACAGAGATGCTACTAATTAAAACGTAAATTAAAATAAATTACATTGATCTCTTACGTAATTAAAAAATCTCACTAGAACTGAATCATAAGCAGTTGCTTTTTTTTAGTTGTTAGTAGTTTTTACTTTGTTTTTTGTCTTGTGACAAAAATTCCACCCTAATTATTAGTATTTATTTTATTTAAATTTTTTTAAATTCAAATTTAAATTTAATGAGTAACTATCCCATTGTCAACAGATTCTTTTCAATGCTACTGCCGGACAACCCGTTGGCTGTTTGTAGGCTCACTTACCCATTCAGTTTTGGCACTCAAACCATTTCCATTTTTACATGCTCTGATCTTAAAGTAACAGACTACGGAGATTATTTTGAATGCGGCGTGACGAAGCAAACTTATTTTGAATGCAACCGGATGAAAAGAACTTTTATATGTGATGATGATAAACCATGGGCAGAGTTTCACACACGCAATTCATCAGCTACCATACCAAGTGTTCGAGTATGTTTGTCTAGTAATATTAAAGGATTTACTATTTTGTACCAAGCAACTGTTTCAAAAGATCCTAATACACTTTGTCTTAGACCAACACTCGCCGATACTCCAATACCAAGTAATGTATCTTTAACTGAATCTTCAGGGATTACTGACATCCCTTCATCACGACTCACTAGTGTGTCGCCTTTTGGTGAGATTAATCACATATCATCGTCACAGACACCGCTAATCGTAGGCTTGAGTGTTGGCAGTGGTATTCTTATCCTTGTTATTATAGTTATAGCAATTGTTTGCTTGAGGAAAAGAATTCCTTTATTTAAAACAAATCGCAAAGAGTTGAATTCCGACAATAGGTCAGTCGCATATGACAACCCCGTGATGATTCCACATGGCAAATCCAAGATTCAATTTAACCCAACGAAGAGCTGCAACAATGAAAAACCTCAATTAACAACAAACAACAAAGTTGTACTTCAAGAAAGAAATGAAGCAGCAAGGAAATTAGCAACAGAACTTGGATGGAAAAGGGAAACGAATGGCGAAAAAATGCAATTAGCCACGAAACATGGGGAGTCAAAAACTTTTGGAAAACTTGAAAACAGCTCTAACAACTTTGTTAATAAGGCATTTTTGAATTTGGAAAATGATGGAAAACCTTTAAATGTAACCGGGCATGGATACGGTCAGCTAGCCATCAAACCTAGTGAGCGTGATACTCTGGGATCCAATTATTATTATTTAATGCCTCCAGACTCTGAAAGAGCCAGAAGTACTTTTATTTAATACTCTTAAAGACATAATTCGGGAATAAATATTTTAAAGTATGGGATAAAAAAGTAAAGCCCTACAGATTAACTAATCTTTTAAAACTATTTGCACACACTTTGATTTGCTTCCAATTTCCAATGTCTACAAAAATAAAACCTTGGCCGCGAAGCATTGTTCAATGGAATTTTGTTTGTACTCTCAATCATTGTTCTTCGGAGACATACTGTGTATGAATATGATTGACACATGGTTGTATGTTGAGAGAGATTGACACACAATTATTATAAATACTAGGCCACATGGTATTTAATATGTCTTCTCCATGCATGCCTTTGATTTTACATGCTATCGTAGTGTGTGCGAATAGTTTATTTTGTCCTTATTAGATTGGAATAAATGCGTGTTTTTAAAAAATCCAATTTTTACCCCTTTTAATTTTATTGTCAAAAACAAATCTAAAAAAATATGAAAAAAAAACTATTTGATATGGCAACGTGAAATTACTAAACATGCAAGGTGCACTGGAATCACTGATGCGAACAGCGTTAGTTATCGGTACTGATATATTTGATCTGTAATAAAAAGTGTAAACTAAAAATATTAATTTCACTTAACTCAATAAGCACACAAAATCTTATTTTTAATAAATAAATGTTACAAAAATTATTTAAAGGAAAATTTTTTTTCACTGTTTCTAACAAGTAAAAAATATAAATTTTATAACTTGTTCTTAAACATGTGTCTTTTAATTCTTATGGCCTCGAGCTTTGCATTAATTACAATTTAGATAAAATGTACTCTAACACAAAGCTCAACAATAAGTTTTAAAGCCTTCAAAATCATTCGTGTGCCAGATACATTCGTATTGAATGTAATTAACAATTCCATAAGACAACAACAGCAACAAAAACAACATTTTTTAGATTGTTTTCAAATGTATTTTTTTTTAATGTTTATAATTTTTAATTTTTATCATTATTATTTTTTCTCTTTTTTTCTCTGTTATCGTTTTGGAGATATTTCTTTTCCGTGAACTAACAAAATCAGCATAACTTGTTTATTTATTTTGATGGTATATCATAAGGTCTCAGAAATAACGTTCATGTCCTTAAAACTGAATTACTTTTTTTTTCATTTGGTATTGTTGTTTTCCTGTCCAGTACCACCTTGAGTTGATTTGATGTTTCTTGTGCAATCAGTTCTTCTTGAAAAATGATTATGAGTAAGATTTTTTAAAATGCTAAAAAGCTATGATTTTTTCACTCTGTCCATCCCCCTCTCTCTCCCCTCTCTCTCTCCCTCTCAAATTTTCTCTATATTATTAAATATCGTATATAGCAATTATTCAATGTACTCTGTCATTACAATTTGATATGTGATGTCTAAATAAAGTTTTTGTTTAAAACTTGGTCTCATAGTTATTTTACCAAGAGAGTATTTGAGACTTTTCGGCGTAGACTTACAATTTGGAATTGAAAAGAATAATTTCAATTCAAAATCAAACAATTTATTACATTATTTCAAACGAGCAACCAAGCCAGTCCAAGGACGTTCAGCCACCATTCGGTGGCATGTTGTAACTCACCCTCAACAGCCGTCTCGACCGGCATTACATGTGCATCACGTCAAAAATACTATTCATTATAGTTAAAATAAATAACTCGTAAAACAGAGCTTTTGACTATAAATGCCAACGTGCATAACTCAAAATAAAGTCTCGGAAGAAATACTGCACCATAAATAACTCGTTTTGAACGTCTGCGTAAACTTGATATGATTGGCTGTAGGAGTCATGGGTGTTTGAGAGACCAATCGCTATAGATGAGGGGACAGAACATTGCCTTTTATTATATAGGATGTGATCATGTGAGTGAATTAATGTTTAATGTAGGCAAAAAGGAAGAATTATTACTAACATACGCTTCGCCGATGACATAGACGTCCTAGCTGGTAGCTAGGACGAACTGAATAAATTCCTTGCAATTCTAGAGAAAATAACAAAGGCGTACGGCATGGAAATCAATGCAGAAAAGACCAAGGTCATGGCAAATGGAAAATTCACAAATGAAATTCGGATAAACGTGCAAAAACTCGGAAGATCCCCACCTTTAAATATCTAGGGGACATAATATCCGATGAAGGCTCAAAGCCAGAAATTCTTGCCAGATCGGCCCAAACAACGGCAGCATTGAGTAAACTAAAAAACATCTGGTAAAGAAAGAAACTCTCCCTGAGATCAAAGATTCGACTAATGCGCTCTCGGGCGATGTCGGTCTTCTTGTATGGTTGTGACGCTTGGACGCTCACTGCAGACCTCCAAAGAATAATCAATGCGCTACAGATGAGATGTTTCCGAAAGATACTGAACATCTCTTACACAGCGCACATCCCAAACGAAACGGTCGACATTAAAATAAGTGCTTTCATTGGCCCCTAGAGGACCTTCTCACGTCAATTAAGAAGAGGAAACTACGATGGTACGGAAACATGGCAAGATCTGGAGGTCTTGCAAAGACTATAATGCAAGGCACAGTCCAGGGAGGAAGGAAAAGACGCAGATAATGGAAGAGATGGGAAGAAGATATCAAAGAGTGGACCGGAATGTCATTCAGTAACTCTCAAAAGGCAGCACAGGACCGGGACAGTTGGCATGAGATATTGTGAAGTTCAAGATGGTGCCCAACGACGGGTTAAGGGATAGTTCAAGTTCAAGGCAATATTTAGACCTGTACTAGAATATGTATCTTCTGTATGTGACCCATAAAACAAAAGAAAACAGTGGTAAAATAGAACCAAAAAAAAAGAGAGAGCTGCTTGATTTATTTCGGGAGAATATTCAAAACTGAAAAGAGTAGCACCATTAGTTAAATCATTAAACCCTGAAATACTAGAGGATAGAATAACTAAGAGAAAAGGGGTAACAATACAAAAAGCAATTAATTCTAACTTGGAAATACAATATACATATTATTTAATACAACCTTAAGATAGACATAGAGATAAAAACACTTTTTGTATTCTTTATGCAAGAACAAACATATACAAATTCTCGTTCCTCCCGCACGGAATTGGGATGTGGGATGTGTTGCTTAAGGAGACCTGGAAAAGCAACAGGCTATTAAAATTTAAAACTCTAATTAAAATACAAGTCTAGACATTAACCATGGATAAGCGTAGGTCCAAATGTACAGAAGGAGCGTCTATAAAACATAAGATAAGATATATTAACCGATAGAGATCTAACTATTATTTCCGTATGTCAGTTACATGATTTTGATGTTTATTGGCACAGCTAAAACAACCAAGTAAAGATTACTAGGATTTCATGGGTATCTCTAACTTTTTAAATACATTTAAGGGAGGAAGTTTTTTGTTCTTATCTCTGCTAATTGCAAGAAATAAAAAACACGTTTTCAATTCACCCACGTTAAGCAACAATAAAATATTGATGACAAAATATTGCTATAAAACATAACGCTGACTTGGAGAGGAGATGGGCGCTGCCAAGTCTACCAAGTCCCAAGAATGTTATAATGGAGACATTAAAACCCCCTCTACCCTTATATCACGCGGTCATGGGGGGGGGGCTTAAAAATTGTATAACCATATTCAAGAATATCGTCAACGAAAAGATGTCTATCAAATAAATGGTCCGTTGGAGTCAAAACTTATTTTCATTAAGTTAGTTGAATTCAGCATATTTACATCATTGACGTAATTAAATCATTTGCTGAGTTCGCTGACACTACCATCAAACAACAGTTCAAATATTCAATGTAAAAATGTAATCTATCTAAAATTAAATCCTGTTAAGGCCGGAAAAGTTCTTTCAAGATTTAGGTAAGTGAGCAAACCATTTCAGTACCTAACAATATCATTTTGAATGGTAGTCATTTTATGTTATAGTTTAGTATATTTTTGACTAACATATCTTATGCAATATCAAAATAATCAGAAAGTTATATATATATATATATATATGTTGGGGCTGCGGAAATTAACGATTAACTTCTCGATTAATCGTTAAAAAACTTGAACGATTAAATTATTTTTAAACGAGTAATCGACCCATCACTTATAAATTATTGAAAGTCAAAAAGAAAAAAAAAGCCGCCGATATATAATACCAAATTTCCTAACGATTACACAAACATTTTGGTTTTAAACTATCGACTGACGGGAATGTTCTAAATGTTGATAAATTTTATTGTATCCGTTGTGAGAAATCGTTTGCCTACCAGTGTACAAGGGTTCTAACACTTCGACTACTTATCCAACCAAATGAAAAGCGTATTAAATTAATGGCTGTAATGGAGTCTCAATCAGAGACAGAAAATGACGACAGCTCTTCTGATGAATTACTGCGTTACAAAATGGAGATGAAAGTTCCTGAACCCATTAACCTTCTACAATGGTGGAAACTTTATGAACACCGATATCCGATTAGATAATTCCTTGCAAAGACCTTTTTGTGAATGCCAGTTACCTCAGTTCCATGTGAATTATTGTTCAGCTCGGCTGGTTATATTGACCCGCTCATCACTTGAACCAAATAATGTCAACACACTTGTCTTTTTGCGTAGTTGGTTAAAAGATGACATATAAAGGAGAAATTCCAGCAGGGGCGGATTAAGACTGCACGGGGACCCTGGCTGCAATTCAAACGCGATTCAAGCGTCAATTAAATATGGCATATTGTTTCAAAAATTTATCAAAAGAAAATTGCATTCTTATTTAATAATAATAATAATAATAAATTGATAATTTATATAGCGCTGTATCCCAGTAACGATTTGGGCTCACAGTGCTTTACATGAATGTATTAACAAACATATAAGTAATAAATTAGCATTCATACCATAAAAAAACATAAATTACACTAGAGAACACAAAAAAGCAACGTGAATTATTAAAAGAATTGTTGTTTAATTAATTTGGAAAATAGATTTTGAAAAGATGTGTCTTAAGTGCAAACTAATATCATTTCAAATCTTACTAAAACGAAATCAAAAGCAGATTTTTTAAAGAATGTGTGAGAGTTACAAGTTTTATAATTCGTTTTAGTATGTGAAATTCATTTCAACCCTAATATCTCTTTTGAAGGACTCACTAAGCTTTTTTTTAAAAAGTGGTGGGGTGGTGAAGTTGGACAGTGACGGGATAAATCAAGAAAGAGGAATGCAAGCACAGGCGATAAATTGATAATAATGTACAAGCAGAAAAAGGATAAAGAAACGTTTAAGGTCTATATCATGGGTGTAAAACGTTGTTGAGCACAGTCAAACGTGACCAATACTATTAGATTTACACAATACACAGACAGTATTCATCACTCAAGCGGAACTAGTTAATGAAACATGTCAAATAAGACGGAAAGAAGGCGGGAGTTATTCATTGTACCATGGTAGAAAAAAGATTTTAGCACATATCGACGAAACAGATATGCCCTGGAAGGAATTCTGAGAAACGACACAACAAGTTTTGGGACTTACTAATGAACCTAGATGTGGAAGAAAATCACCAGCCGACAGCATAATGTTCATCATGAGTCTTCCCAGAAAGTGTCCCAGTAACTATGCCCCTCCAAGAGAACCTACATCTTGGGGACCCCTGAGAACGGTCACCCCTGAGGTGGTCGCCTGGGGATCCAGAAGCACGGTTGAAGATGCCTCCAGCTAAAAGTGACCTCACAAGGAGGGGTGAAATGTCCTGCTTCGACTCAATATAACCTCGGTGCAAACCCGGCTAGGCACACGAGTCTCCTTGGTTAGTGTCAGCCGCTGGGCGGGGGGTCATCAAGGGGGCTACCTAGGGCTGTTTGGGACTTAGCTTTGGGCGAGACATTCTACACTGGGTACGCGTGGTGGTAGGATTAGACGATCGAATTCAATGGCCACTGTGCCACTCCTGTAATGTGGAATTAAAGAAAGAGAAATGCATGTGCCCTCTTAGTGTTGCCTGCTAATAGTTTAGCATCTACAATTAATAGAGAGATGGTGAGACTTCCGCAACAGAGACACCACTGTTCCTTAATATTAGTGATGCTGTTTTGAATAAAGAACACATGCACCGACTCATTGTATCATACATATTTTTCCTTGGCAAGTCATACAAATCTCATCATTTTAATATGAAAATATAAACAGATAATAAGACTTTGTTTTGTTCTTCAATTCTATCTCTATTTTTACAGATTTTGTTGAACTTTCAATGATCCCCTGCTATGTCTGATGAGTTTCCGATTCAGTGGGCAGTCAAATCGTGAACAGCGTGTCATACACTGATCTCAACTTAACTGACTACGGAGATTTGTTTGAATGTGGTGAAAACAAATTTTCATTGAAACAGGTTTAAAAGAAATAGTTTATGTGATGATGATAAGCAGTGGGTTGTGTTTTACATAAACAAAACTTTATTTACCAAATCATGTGTTGTAAAATCTTTATCTAGTATTATTGAAAGCAGAACTATTTCGTATCAAAATTGTGTTTCTACTGATGCTAAAGCAATTTTCCCCAGACCATGTAACGATGATACAACAACAACATTACATATTGTGTCTTCTTCTCGAATGTCAGGGATAACTTCTATTACTTCATCAACACTCACTACTTATAACTTCATAAACACTCTCTACAACGTAGCCCGTGGGAGAGACATGTCATATTTTCTCATCACTGACACTGCTAATCGTAGGTCTGAGTGTAAGCAATGTTATTCTGGTTCTAGTATTGTGTGTATAATAACTGTTTGCTTAAGGAAAAGGAATTCCATTCTTTTAGCACGTCGCAATGAGTTGAATTCTATCAATAAAACCGAGGGATATGACAATCCTGACGAATATCCTGCAATAATTCTACATGGCAAATCCACGATACAGTCTGTTCCAACAACAAACTGCAACAATGAAAAATCAGATCCGAAAATAAACAACCCAGTTAAAAAAAACTTCAAGTAAGAAAGAAGCTAGGGATTTTAAAACATATCTTGCAAGGAAAAGAAAAAGAAGGGAGAAGAAATGCAATTAGCCATGAAAAAGAGTAAAGCAAAAACTTTTGGAAAACTTGAAGACAGCCCTAAAAACTATGTAAAAAAAAATAATAATAATAATTGATACTTTATATAGCGCTGTATCCCAGCAATGAACCAGGCTCACAGCGCTTTACATGGAGATCATAACATACATATAAGAATTAAATAACCATTCATACCATAATAACAACATAAAGGAAAGTACATTACACATAAGCTACGTTAATCATCAAAAGAAAATGTTGTTTCATTAATTCGGTAAATACATTTTGAAAAGATGCGTTTTAAGTGCAGTCTTGAAGGACTTGGTAGTTGGATTACTAAGGATGTGTAATGGTTTAGAATTCCGCTGTTTGGCTGCACAATAAGAGAATGACCTTTCGCCAAAAGTTTTAGTTCGTGTCTTAGGAACACAGAGAATACGTGTGTCTGCAGAAGAGCATAGCTAACGACTGGGTGAGTAGGCCGACAGAAGCTCGGTAAGATAGGAAGGGGATGAGTCTGAAAAGAAGTTGTGACAGAGAACAAGACAGCTTTAGGTTTGACACGTGATGGAATATCTTTAAACGTATGAGGACATGTATACGATCGGCTGACCATAAAGTCAAGTGATACTATTACTGGGGAAGCAAATTATTTGTATGCAAAATATTTAGGTAATGAAAAGGCAAGAATGAGTGCTTTGAATTACTCAAAAGTTGTTTCCTATAATCAATAAATCGGGCGGGAAACTTTCGAAGTAAATGATAAAAATGCAAAATGTTAACGACTAACTAATCCATCTTGTCTAGAGACTAAGTACGTTGAGTTTGATATTAAAAATTAAACACTAGCTACTTCTTGTTTTTATAGTAATAACTCTTGACTTTCCAACAACTAGCAATTAATAATATTTTGATATGAATATTAAATTAAATATATATTCTCAGTAAAACAAGTCTACAAAAAATGTGTACTATTTTAAAAGGCAACCTGAAATTATTTAACATGTAATATGTACTTGAATCACTAAAGCAAACAGTTTTTATTATCTGTACTGATATATATGATATGCAAACAAATTGCACTATAAACATATTTCTAATATTTAACTAAAAAAACAAAGAAAAATATGTTTACGATTAATTGGTAAAAAATCAATAATACGAAGTTGAAACATTTGCTTGAACTGATAAGTTGTTCTTTCAGGGAAACTCTCCCAGTAAGTGTGTCCCCTTCCTCCGGGCAAGCGGAACTATTAGCAAGGGGATTTCCCGGAACGTTCCCTCTGAGTCACCCAGGAACACTTTCAAAAGTGATTTCCAGAACCTCAAAAAAACTGTCCGATTTTCCCTGGTTCTATTCGCTAGAACCTCGGCGCCAACCCGGCTCAGCAAATGAGTCTATTATCAAAGCACTGTCGTTAGATAGGAGGATTATCAAAGTGGCCAACCTAAGGGTATCACCCTGTTGGCAGGTTACCTCAAAGCTGACGTCCGCTAAGTTCTTCGCGGTGCCTTTAGCTATTTCGTACTGCTACGCCTAGCCTTAAACAGTACCACTCACTGATAGGTAGTAAAGGGGACGAAAAGGTCACTTCGGATAACCCGACTCTCAACGGATACTTAGTTTTATCATCGACATTGCACCCCCTCCATCCAGATGCTCTGTCTAAGATCCGTACAGAGTATGTAATCATATATGACATTACTAGCATCAAACCGAACTTCGGCGTTGCCCGCCAGGGTACTATTGTTTTTGGGTCACAGCCACAATTGTGAACTTATACGGGCTGGAGTCACGTAGTGGCCAACACTTTTCTGAACATTTGCATACTGAACATACTTGTTTTATTCTCTAAATTTATATAATAATTAAACAGTCTTTAAATTTTTCTTAAATGTTTCTTTGTAGTTAACTTCTTTGAAAAACTTGGAAAGTCTATTCCATAATTTTCATTAGAGAAACCAAGTATAGATCAATGAGTAATAAATTTATAACTCTAATCTTTTAAGATATTTATGTTAAAAAGCTTTTTATGTCTTCTCTGGTAAATGCCAGCAATAACCACTTGTTTTCAATTCTCTTTAAAGTTAAGAAAAGAAGTTTATCAATTGAACAACTTTTATAACAGTATTCCCGTGTCTTTTCAACGAAAAGATTTGCATCATGCTATCGGTCCATTTAAATTTAAAACATATTTTCATTAAAATAGCTGAATTCATCTCTTTTACATCATCAAAGAAAAAAAAATCATTTGCTGTGTTCGCTAACATTAGCATCCAACAACATTTTAAATAACTAAAAGATAGCAGCCTGCTTTTCTAATTTATTATTTTTTGATGTCATTAATTTCAAAACTAAATTTTTCTGTCCCTTGGATAGGTTCAAGTATTATTCTTTACCTCATTTAAGAACTGGTTTTTGTGTAGTATTATTTTTAATTAAAACAAATTATAGCAAACATCAGATCAAAGTACAATTTCTAAAATATAATCATTTGTGTTGCTAATGAGTAAAACTCCATGTTTCATTTACGTTCGTATTTTACTGACATGCTTCGGGTAATTGGCTAAAAATATAAGGCTTCATAGAATAGTTACGACAACTTTAACTGTCTGCCAGTATTTAACCTTCGCTTATTCTTGGAATAAAAACAAATGTACCGTGACTTGCTGGACGGGTTTTGCTGTGCAGACGAGCTACGGTAAAATATTGCATGTAAACATGTACTGTCTTTAAAATTACTTCCTGTTAGATTAAGATCAAGAGTTAGGTAAGTGAGCAAAAAACAATTTTAAGTACCAAACTTTGTCATGTTCAATTTTAGTCATTTTGTGTTATTTTTTATGTATTTTTTTTTACTGAAAGTGTCTCAAGCCATTCCAAAAGATGTGTATTTTTCCATTACTTGACTGTGATTTATGTATCACAAATATTGATAGGCTCTTGTTACTTCTATGCCTTATTTTGAATAGACGTATGTCATTTTACGGATTGAGGGATTTTGAAGACCTCTACTGTTGTATTTTTTTACCCAATATAAATTATTCTGCTTGTTTTTTCCATTGGTTTAAACTGTGAAAATGTGTTTCGGATAAATTATGAATTATCATTTAATTCTTTTAATTACATTTTATAATCTTCAGGTGCGGAGCAATAACACGCGTAGACCAAGAATCATGATGTTATGGTTGTGCTCTGTAATATTAAACATTTGCGTCGTCAGCGCTGGTTTTGTGGATATATCAATAACAACTGATAACTTCACTGGCTTTCTAAATTTTACGAATGATAAATATACAGGGTAAGCTAAAAGTTAATGCAAAATTAATTAATGTGGTAATGATTAATGGCTAGTGACGATCTTCAAAAAAAAATAGCGTCAACTAATTAAGAAAAATGTTTAAAAGAAATTAATTTAACTTAAATTGTGTTCTTATTTATGAATCACTATCAGACCCGTCGTGCGTTGCAACGATCTCAGTAAAAAAGAATACATATAGCTAAAATAGGAATTACATTATGGGTCACCGGGCCCAACATATGAAGTTAAAAATCTGTTCATTTCAATCAATTTCATAACAAATATATAAATATATTTATCTATATTGATCAATATCGTTGAAAATTGAATAGGGAATACAATATTAAAAGGTAGTAAAAAACATTTAGGGCCCCCAGTCCCAAGGAAATGGAAATTAGCAGTTCAGTGCCCTATAGTAATTTAATATAGGCTCTTAAGTTTTTATATACCGAGTTTGGTCAAAATCTAGTTATTTTCTCATTATCTAACACTTAAACTAATTTTTATATAGCTATTATAATGAAAAAATACATTAAGGGGCCCCCGGGCCCATTCGGTTCAAGATGTACATTTTGAAAACCTGTTCATTAAAATTCAATTTCCTCATGGATATATTTCTCAAGATCGTTAAAAACTAAGTGGGAAATATTATCTTAGAGTATAGCCAAAAAAAGACATTTGGGGCCCCTGGCCCTGAACAATTGGACATTAGAAGTGCAGTGCCATTTGTTATTTTAATATGGGCTACCAAGTTTTTATATACAAAGTTTGGTTAAGATCCAATCATTTACTCAGTAGCTAACGCATAAACTAATTTTATATAGCTCATATAATCAAAAAACGACATTAAGGGCCCCAGAGCCCAATTAGTGCAAGATATCAAGTTTAAATCACCTATTTATTTCAATCAATTTTATAGTGGATATATTTATCTATATTTCTCAAGATCTTTAATAATTGAATTGGGAATAAAATCTTAAACGTTTATGAAAAAAGTTATTTTGTGCCCCCAGACCCGAATAAATGGACATTAGGAAATTAGTGCCCTATAGTATTTTAATTTAGGCTATCAAGTTGTAATGTACCCGGTTTTATCAAGATCCATTCATTTCCAAGCAGCTAAGCCTTAAACTAATTTTATATAGCTCATATAAGAAAAAATCCATATTATGGGCCCCCCGCGCCCCATGAGTGTTAAATTAAAAAAAGTAGCCTATTTCCATCCCGGGAGCGTACTCAAAAGTCTCCAAAATTTTTATGGCGATCGGATGAATGGTTTAGTCAGCTATAACAGACATGCATACATACTTTGATTTATATATATATATATATATATATATATATATATAATATATATATATATATATATATATATATATATATATATACTAGAAAAATACCCGCACTTGTAGCGGGAGTGTGCTGACCCTTTATCCAAGTATTAGTTGCTGGTTATTACAATTTTTATTTTCCAAGTTAAATTTCAGATTCATCAGTTAAAATCTTATGAGAAACAGAGATATGCCATTTTAACGCGTGAGTTGTTTTCACTTAATGCACTGCCTTTTAACATAACCTTACTATTTAAACTATATGATTTATTAAATAATGATTCTTGCCGACCATAATAAATAAATTTACAATTTCATTCCCACTTGTACAAAATTAACATAACTTATAGGTTTTCCGAAAGAGCTCTAGCACCCTCGTCACTCAAAAATTTAATATATAATTACGAAACTGCATCGTATCACAATTGTAAGTTATATAATATTCGTAACCACGTCTATGAGATAAAGAACATGTGGCACTATCCCTTTAAAAGTCAAAAGCTTAGTGACTCATAGCGCAAATAAATAAAATTATAAATGTACTTTCTAAAATACTTTTTTTTTAAAACGGTCGTATTAAAATGATATCAAAAAAATGTGCACACCATATTTAGACAATATAGAAAGCTGGCCGCATAAAATAAAGTCTTGTTATAAAGTAAATGTACTGGACCAAAATAACTCCTACTTTTGACGTGTTCATAATTGTTGTAACAGAGAACTAATATTTAACATTTTTCTGTCTCATATTTCACGATTTATATTTACGGGTTATAAGCAATGTGTATAATTTCAAAAAGGAATTTTTTTTTGTTCCCTATTTCGGATAAGGCATCATATTTTGTAAATTATATTCAATTCACACACACACACCAGATTTTATATCTGAAAAAAAAATGAAAGAAAAAAAAGATTCAACCGTCTGTTAATAAGTGCATCTTAAAAATGATTAAAAGGCAATTTTAGAAATGGCCTATTCTATTCTGAATACAAAGGAATGAACATAAAAACATATTCAATTCGCAATTCATATTAATTAAGCGTTTTCAGGATCACTTCATTAATTTTCGTCAAGTTTTTTTAATACGTTCGGTAGCGAAAGTTTATAAAGTATAGTGTATACTTAAGTAAACTGTTTTAAAGTGTAAGTTTATTTGACATAGGCCATCACTTTCAAAATAAAATAAACTGGCTACGTCTATGATTTTTAATTAAATGTCGAGTTATGAATTACATTTTTAAAATCCCAATTTTATTCATTGCATGTAAAATATTAATACAATGCATCAGGAAAATAATTAAAATTAAAATAATTTAAACGCATATGTAATATATAAAGCTCAGTTGATATTTTTATGTTTGTTTGTTTGAATCTATTAAAAAAGGCAACTGCTTTGTTAAATTTTCTCCAAAATATCTCCGTCACTGTCGTCACTAAAAAAGCTCTTATATATTTACGACACTGCATCGTAACACAATTGAAATTAAAACAATATTTGCAACAGCGTCTATGAGATAAAGATAATAAAGATAAATAAAGAAAGTAGGCTATATTCCTAATTTAAAAAAAAACAAAACAAAACAAATCAATTTTATGTTAAAACGCATGTGAAACCATGACAATAATTGATTTTAAGAATGGCCTATGTTAATCCATCATCAAAGAAATGAACATAACATATTCAATTCGCAATACAAAATAATTAAGCGTTTTCAGGATCACTTTATTTAGTTTAATCTACTTATGTTAATAGGTCCGGTAGCCTAAGTTTAAATAGTATAATTGTATAGGTTATGTAAAAAAACAATAGCTTATGTAAGAGACAAACAAAATATAAATGTTATATTAATAGGACACAGCTAAATTTAAAATGCGTACACGAAAATGTGCGCACAGTAATCAGGTGATAAAAGATTTTAAAACGCGCACCGCTAAAAATGAAGCCTTGAAAAAAATACTGACACAATTATTACATAAATAGTTTTTTTATTAAATGTCGAGTTATGGAACGGAAAATAATTAAAACAAATTATCAATTAAATTCAGACGTGTAAACAATTAAATCTAATGCATCGTGTGGCAGTTGTAATTAAATATGTTTACGTGTCTTTCTAATATAGAGAAAGTAACAGTAAAGAAAATGACAATTCTTTGCACTAATTGCTCAAATTATGAAGCGTACACGAAAATGTGCGCACCGTAATTAGACATTATAATATTTTTTCAAATGCGCACGGCTGAAAATAAAGTATTGGGGGAAAAAAAAACGTCACCAAAAGTAACTCCCTTTAAACGGCATTTGAACGTCCGCGTAAATTTGTTCAATACAGAAATGAGGTTACATTTTTTATTCTTTGTCTCTGCATTTTCTGATTATTTAATTTACGGCATTCGGGCAAAAGGGACAATTACAAAAACTAACTTAAAACCACCTTCAGGGTAAAAGGAACCGTCCTGCCAAATTTGGTCCCCGTCCGTCATTTGGTTTTTCCGTGGCTGTCTAACAGAAAGTAGAAAAGTGAAACATACAAACATACAAACATACAAACACCAATTTAGCTTTATATATTAGATATTTAAAAATTGTATAAAGCAAAATCATAAAAAAAATTTAAGAAGGTGTGAAAGTGACAAATTTTAAAAATTCGATTTAGTCTTTGAAATTAATTTCAACTCCAATTTCTTCTTTATAAAATGGTTATAGGGCCAAGACTGTTAGCAAAATAACTAATTGGGCTATCTATGTGTATTTTTAACCCGTTTTTGTTTTAATGTCCACAGATTCTTTTCAACGTTACGTCCCAATAAACAGCTCGATTATTGTAAGCTCATTTACCCATTCAGCGTGGGCAGTCAAAATGTATCCAGCATATCATGCACTGACCTTAACATAACATACTACGGAGATTTTTTTGAATGCGGTGTAGTGAAGCAAACTAATTTTGAATGCAACATGGTGAAAAGAGGTAGTTTATGTGATGATGATAAGCAGTGGTTTGTGTTTTACGCAAACAAAACCTTATTTACCAAATCATGTGTTGGAGTATGTTTATCTAGTAGTAATGAACGCATTAATATTTCTTATCAAGAACCAAATTTAAACGATCCAAATCAAACTTGCGGAAAACCAACAAATGATGAAAGTACAACAACATCAACTGAAGTACCAACCTCACACTCAACACTGTTATCTGCAGCAACGACTTTTATGACTTCACAGATAACAAACACAACAACCAATCTAAGCTTAGGCACCACCACAAAAACGGAAGAATCAAAAAGTAACTTCAAACATTTTATCCCTTTATTTGCTGGCCTCGGTGCTGGTGGGGGTATTTTATTAATTTTCGTCATTTCAATGATCATGGTTTGTATGAGGAGGAAGATAACAACGAGGACGAAAGCTACCCACAGTACAATCGAAAGACATTCTAATTCTGGCGATAAGAATTGCGTGCATGATATCAACTCCAACAGGAAAACTCAAGAAAATTTTATTAACAATGGTAAAGACTTAAATAAACTTTCTGGAATAGATTTATACGTTTTAGAAACTGTCAAGGCAACAGACAAAGAGCCTAACGCTTCAAATAATACTCCTCATTCATCAACAAATTACGAAAATGTTTTACTGAAAGAATCTTTATATAATGAGATTCAGGAGGAACAGCCGGACGTTAAAAGAGAAGATTACTCATCTTCTTTATTACCTAGGTCAGGCTACCTAGAAGACAGTGTTCTAAATATAGATGCCGAGACAGTTAGTGATAGTGCTACCAGAAGCAATTCACACTCACATGATATCGATAGTGAAAACGAACTTGTTGGGGAAGGATCTAAACCCATCACCAGTACCTACGCTAGACTGGGAGAAAGTATTAGAGAATTTGAAAACCCCTACAACGAAACATTAGACTGTGAAGATAATTTACGAGAAAATGCAAATATCAACACAAACTCTTCACATGAAATTCCAAACAATTTAGAGACTCTCCCTGGTCATGGTGATGTCATTGTAGTAGAGGCACCAAATGACGTGTATGCTCAAGTTATGAAAACAAAAAAGTCTGATGTGGCTATTTCATACGTATAGTTTGAACAAATATAAACAATGTAGATATTTTTTTTGTATGCATGGGGTAGAATTTATATTGATAAGCATAAGCAATAACTTCCTGTTGATAAAATAGTTACACCTTACGATTGTTAACGAAACATTATATTTCGGGGTATTGTTATTTCGCGTGGATTTGCAACACAAGAACATATAATTAACAATCGATGGTGCAGTTTTCGTGGAGTTATAAAGATGGTATTGTGTACTTGGAGTTTGTAAGCCAGCACATGCAAGACAAACACTCATAATGTTCCGTCCTCTTTTGAATAAGTTCAAAACTGTCTAGTGAAGTGTGTTGACTTTTTAAATCCCTTACATTAACTTCGCGGCCGTCTCTGTCGTCATCTCATCATCTCTGTCTGTCTTGGGCTCGGCGGGCGGAAAAACAGAAGTCAAATATGACCCACTTTCCATGATCCGATCGACCTGAAATTTGGCACACGGACCCGTCTAACCTAACAATGCATCGTATCAAAATTTCAGATCAATCGAACGTACCGTAATTAAATTAATGCATTTTTAGTTTATCCTTATATGTGGTATGTAATTTAAATTCACGGTTTGTTATTGTTTTTTTGCCACGTGAAATTTTGAGCTGACGCATTGAGGCGACCCAACGAAGCGACGGGCGCTTTTGTTTACATTTTACGTGTCACTCTGAGCTCGGCCAAGCGAATCGGTGACCAGACTGTTCCCCTGATAGATGTATCCATTATCATCCATATTGAAATGAACAGGTGTTTGAACTTTATATCTTGCCCTGAATGAGCCCTGGGGCCTTTAATGTCGTTTTTGCTTATGTATAAGCTATATAAAAAATTCGTTTTTTAATGAATGGCTCTTAAACAAACTTTGTATGCAAAAACTTGGAAGCCCATTTTAAAATGAGTGCACTGAACTTCTAATGTCAATTTCTTCGGGGCCAAGGGCCCAAAATGTATTTTTTCGTATATGTTTTTCCTATTCACTTTTTAAAGGGCTTGAGAAATATATCCATTATGAAACTGATTGAAAATGAAGAGGTTTTTGAAATTGACATCTTGCACTGAATGGGCCGGTATTGAACGGTCAGGACCGTGCGGAGCCGCATACTCAGGGGCGGATTAAGACTGCACGGGGCCCTTGGCTGCAATTCAAACTGGGGCCCTATCCAGCCAGTGTACCTTTAGATAAATGATTGCTATCAGACTGTAACTTGTAAATATTCATCCAAAATGATTATTCATGAAAAAATCAAATTCGAAGAAATAACTTTTTGCCGGTATCCTAAAATTGAGTGTGAAAGACAATTTATAAAATTAAAAAACACATTTTAAAAAAACTTATAAACCCACCCGGGGATCGAACCCGCCACCGCTGGCACCACAAGACTTAGTACTTCTCATTCGGCCACGAGAGCTCTACTAGGGTTGTCAATTTAAAACATATATATAATAGTCTTTAATAATTTCTGTTATTGAGCCTACCAAATAAGGTTTTTTGATTGCTAAGACTATCGTGTCGGAAAAGACATCATTTTAATAGATGATATTTTATTAATTTATCATATTTTCAGCAATTCATGTATACATTTGTCCACATTTATTATAAAATATGCTAAGTTTGGGGGCCCTAAATCATCGGGGGCCCCTGGCTTTAGCCCGTTCAGCCCCCCCCCCTTAATCCGCCATAGCACATACTGTAGTCACGACGCCGAACTGGAGGCGATCTGCAGGGATTTGAATGAAGTACGCCGACGTCTAGCGAGACCGTCGTAGTCTTCACCGACTCAAGGTTTTAGCTCGAGACTGTGGGTCGATCCTCTCTGGAGACGAAAACGGTCAGTGTCATTTTGGAAACAGTAGGTGGAATCCTAGCACGAGGCGGAAAAGTAGTTCTTCAGTACATCACTAGGCACAGTGGCGAGCCTCATTCAGACGGGGTTGATAAGTTGGAGAGAGAAGGTTCAGCTCAGCCCCAACCCGATCGCCCGATGACCCAGCTGGGGGTCAGATCGTGGCTTAAAGACCATTTCCGAGAGAAATGGCTTCAGGGCTGGGCTTCTGGAAGCTCGGCCAGAAAAGTATTCCAGTACATGCCGCGACCGAACAAAAACAACTCCTGGTGGGAAATTGGACGTAGCAATCAGACGCTCATAACCAGAATGAGAACTGAACATTGTCCCATACGAAGCTAATTGTACAAATTCAACACTAGAAGGGAACTGGCCTGTCGGCTGTGTGGCCACCCGGAGGAGACGGTGGCCAACCGGAGGAGACGGTGGCCAGAGTACTCGAAGAGTGTACCGAGCTATGCGGGGATTTGGAAGGAGAAGTAACGGTACCTGCAGAGGAGTACCACTATGGCGATGCCCGCTTGATGAGGCTCGCATGCGATAAATTGAACCGGGTCCGAAGAGCCTAACTGCTCGACCCAAAAGAGAATGTAGATTCAATTGCATCCTTAAATTATTTATTTTTATATTATTACTAGGTTGCCGCACGGCAGCCACGTTTTTTAGTGTGCCTACGGCGCCCTCTTTTGTCAAAAGTCCAACTAACTTGTCCTTGTTTGATAAATGCGAAATATCAAACTTATTGAAATGTGCACAAAGTATTTTATAATAGGGGTGGTAGGGTGCCTATGGCAGCCACTTTTTTTATTTTTTGCCAAAAGACCAAGTTACTGATCCTTGTTTGATAATACGAAATATTCCTGAAATGTACACACATTATTTTATAATTTACAATACTCAAATCCTCTTTTCACATCGTTCCCTTTTCAAAAATTAAAATATGAGCTAAAACAATGACGTCATTGCTAATGTTTATCTCAAAAGCAAAATGATTATATTTTTTAAGTCTATATTTTCAATTTAAAAAAAAACAAACCCGTAAAAACAAAGTTTTTGACTATAAATCCCTTATATATGAGACATAACTAACAGTATTGATTATTTTCAAACATTTACAGACTGACACCGAGTGATGTCCCTTATCTTTAATAAATGGGGGTGGGATGTGAGGGGGTGTCGGCACGACAGTCGGAGTCAACACGACGGTCGGCGTCAACTCAAACTCACGTGGAAGTGGAAGAAAAAAAACAATAACAAACAGTGAATTTGAATTACATACCTCATATAAGGATAAACTAAAAATGCATTAATTTAATTACGGTACGATCGCTCGATCTGAAAGTTTGATACGATGCATTGTTAGGTGAGTCGAGTCCGTGTGCCAAATTTCAGCTCGATCGGATCACTGGAAGTGGGTCATTTTCGACTTTTCTTTTTCGGCCCGCCCAGCCCAAGACAGAGATGATGAAATGATGAGATGATGAGATGATGAGACGGCGGTGAAGTTAAAATAAGGGATTTAAAAAGCATAGTGATGTTCCTTAGCGTTACTGAATGATAATTGAGAGTGTTTATATATATATTTATAATTCTCTTCATGGTCGGACTATGCGAGGCAAGAAGCTACAAATATGTGCAACAGAACATGACGAATAACCCTCGCTCGGGTCAACTAAACACTGTTGGCAAGAGCTCTTGCGTTTACTTGCATTGTGCCTTCACAGAGAACGTGAGATTCGTAGTCTACTGGTTATCACATACGCCTCATATGGGGAAGGTCCTGGGTTCAATCCCCAGCGAGAACGTGTTTTTTTTATTTATTAAAAATGTCTATTTGTGCCCGTTCTTTTATCCCTTTATTGCTAACATTAGCTGACGGGTGAAGACTTCCTGAAAGACACAGTTGTCAAAATGGGGTGGGTTTGGGAAAACAACTGTGAGTGAATAAAAAGAAGGAACTCCGCAGACTTGCTCACCATAGACAGTGCAAATAACGGTTTTCGGGGGGGGGGTGAGAGTACAGACACAAAAAACAGCAGTAAGCAAATAAAAAATAGCGAGTAAACGTGAAGACATGCACACTGAGGTTGTTGTTGCCCGCCTTCCATTTAATACTACCATACCTTAAACATAAACTGTGATTGGACGATCCTAGCGAGGATTAGTCATATTTAGGGTTGTTAATTGCGTGTTGTTGTTTTTTGTGTTTTTTTGGAAAACCGATTATCGATTATGTAACTCCGATTTTAAACCGATTATCATTTTATAGCTGACTTCATAAAAGTTAGGTGTACCGAATTTCGCCCGCAAAGGTCTCGAAACCAACAATGAGTTTGGCAGTCCCCCCCCCTACCCAACCGACGTTCGCTCGCGTTGTTTTGATTTCTTCGTGCTGTAGTTTGCGTCCGTTCTTTCTCCACTTTCTTTGCACTCTCCATGAGCAAGTCTGCGGCGTATGCTACGCCGCGGGGCGTCTAGTATATAATAATTCAATAATAATTTACTTAACATTTTAAGATTTGTTAAAAAATAAAGACTTAAATTAGAAAATATTTTACAATAAAATCATAAAGGAAATAACAGTTTGGTAAACAAAAAAATGCATGAAGATTGTCTATTTTCTTATGTATTCGTTCATGCTAGTTTAAATGATCATATCGCCTAATTTTAAATATAAAAAAAATTATTTTAAATTTTTCTTAAATTTTTCTTTGCAGTTTCTTATCTTTAAAAAAATGGAAAGTATATGCCATAAGTGGCTGAGTGCCCCCAAAACATAAACGGGGCCCGCCCACCACTGCTCCTTCACCCCCCACACGCACTCAAACAAAAGTCTGACAGGTACCGGGACGGAGGGCATTCCGGTTCCAAAATTTAATGGACTCGGAAACGAAAAGATTCCGGCCTTTCCCCACCCCCAACCACGGAACTTCGAGTGGCAAGGTAGTGGTAGTAAGGTAGGGATGTAGAACAATGACACTTGTGTTAGATACAGGAAGTGAAAATGTTGTGGCCATTGCACGGGACTATAGGATGGGGGATCATTAGGAACTACGGGAGAAACATAAGTAGCTAATCATTGGACATGGGTTAGGAAATGAAAGACTGAAAATTGTATTGCTCACACCAAGGGGGCATTCTTGAATGTTAGCCACATACATTTAGCCAGCAATATAAGGAGAGGACGGTAGGATAGAAGAGAGAGTCACCAACCCCAGGATTAAGAAGGTCAGAGAACGATATCCGAGATCAGTGCTTAGCTAGCATGGACAGTAGTAGAGCATATGCTGTAATAGAATTGTACACTGTGTTTCCTGTGTTCAAATACTTAGACGATGGTTACTGTGTCAACTTTAGAATATATTCAAATAAATATTATACGAACTATAGTCCTCACTTTACCTGCATTGAGTTAGTTGATTTATTAGCTGTTAAGTCAGTTTTATTAAAACTAACAATATAGCCACCCCAAGGCTACACATAATTTTCAAGTTTATTCGCACAACTAAAGCAACAAAGTAGAGAGCAATGGACAACACTAATTTTTTAACGAAATCTTAGTGCAAAACCTTGTTTATGTGTTGTCTGGTAAATATCAGTAATCACCACTTGTTTTATATTCTATTTAAAGTAAGGAAAACAGTTTATCCATTCAAAAAAAAGTTTGATAACAGTATTCATTTTTTTAAAAAGACAGCTGCCTGCTTTTCGCATTTATTATATTTTGATGCCATTGATTCAACAATTTATTAACTTATCTTTCCTTTGGATAAGCTCAAGTGTTTTTGTTATCAAATTAAAGATCTGCTTTTTTTATTTTGTATTCAACAACAATTCATCCCCAATATTAAATAAAAATACACTTTTCTAAAATACAAGAATTTATGTTGCTAATAACTTAACTCAATATTTAAGTAATGTTCGTATTTTACTGATATGCTTCAGGTAATAAGCTAAAGCTATGAAAATTTATTTGATAGTTGGGACAACTTTGACTGTCTGCCAGAATTTAACATAGAGGCCGTCCATAAAGTACGTCACGTTATTTTTGACGATTTTTACCCCCCCCCCACTGTCACAAATCTTGACCCCCCCCCTAAAGTACGTCACACTTTCGACCAAAAATTACCTTTTTATTAACAAAATAATTAAAATTTAATATAAAACACGTGGCTTCACACGTGACTAGACCACCCCTCCCCCTGTCACAAATGGTCACACTTTCTTACACCGCCTCTCCCCTCTGGAGCGTGACATACTTTATGGACGGCCCCATAATTCAATCTTGGAATAAAACAAGTGTACCATGACTGGCTGGACGGGTTTTGCTGTACAGACGAGCTATGTTACAATATTCAATGGAAACATGTAATGTCTTTAAAATTACTTCCTCTTAGATTAGAATAAGTTTTATCAAGATTTAGGTAAGTGAGCAAAACAACAATCAAGTACCTAGCGTTGTTATGTTGAATTGTAATCGTTTTGTAGTATTTATTAGCATTTTTTAAATTAAAAGTTTTCAAGCTATACAAATATAATCAGAAAAGACTACATTTTATATTTACTTGACTATGATTCATGCATCAAATATATAAATATTTTATAAACCTTATCTTAATTACCTGCCTTTTGAATAGACCTAGGTGGTGTTACCGATCGAGGGATTTTGGAGAGTGCCAATATAAATAAGAAAGGGTTTAAGCCGCTTAAAGAAATTTTGGTTAATATGGAAATTATTTTTTAATTCTTTTTATTAAATTTTATAACAAACAGGTGCGGAGAAATACCATGCATAGACCAAGAATAATGATGTTATTATTATGCTCTTTGATATTCAACTTTTACATCGTCAGGGCTGGTTATGTGGATATATCAATAAAAACTGGTAACTTCACTGGCTCTCTCAATTTTACAAATAATGCATATACAGGGTAAGCTAAATATTAATGCCAAATTTCATTAATGTGATAATGATTAATAAATATTGCTAGCGACGATCTTCGGAAAAAAAATTGCTTGAACTAATTAAGAAAAAAAAGTTTTAAATAAAATAATTTAAATATAATTGCTTTCTTATTTAATATCATTTAAAAATTCTTATGAAGCAAAATCATAAGAAATTTTAAGAAGGTGTTAAAGTGAGAGAAATTAAAATTTGTTTTAGTCTTTGAAATTAATATCAACTCTAATGACTTCTTTTAAAAGGGTTATAGGGCCAAGACTGTTAGAAAAAAACGTATAATGCTATTTAAGTGCATTTTTAATTAGTATTTAATTTGTTTCAATGTCAACAGCTTCTTTTCAACATTACTTCCCAATCAATCGCTACCTGTTTGTAAACTCAGTTACCCATTTAGCTTGGGCAGTCAAAACGTTACCTGTATGACATGCACTGACCTCAACATAACAGACTACGGAGACTTTTTTTGAATGTGGTGTAATGAAGCAAACTAATTTTGAATGCAACAGGGTGAAAAGATATAGTTTCTGCGATAATGATAAGCAGTGGTTTGTGTTTTACGCAAACAAAACCTTATTTACCAAATCATGTGTTGGAATATGTCTATATAGTAGTAATAAACTCATGAATATTTCTAATCAACAACAAATTTCATTAGATCCAAATCAATATTTCTCCGAACCAACAAATGATGAACGTACAATATTAACCAAAGTACCTACAATAACCAATCAAACCTTAGGCACCGCCAACCAAAAGGAAGAATCAAAAAGTAAATTCAAACATTTCATCCCTTTAATTGCTGGCCTAGGTACTGGTGGACGTATTTTATTAATTTTCTTTATTTCAATGTTTGTGTTTTGTATGAAGAAGAAGATAGCAACGACGAGGAAAGCTGCCCACAGTATAATCGAAATGGATTCTAAATTTGGCAATAGGAACTGCGTGTATTTTATCAACTTCAAAAGGAAGACTCAAGGAAATTCTATTAACAATGGTAAAGACTTAAATAAACTTTCTGGAATAGACTTAGAAGTCTTAGATACTATCAAGACTACAGAAAACGAGTCTAACAATATAAGTATATATGCCAATAAATCTAAAAATTACCACACTGTTTTACAGAAGGAATCTTTATAAAACGAGATTGAAGGGGAACATTCTGACTCAGAAGTTAAAAGAGAAGTTAACTCATCTGATTTATTATCTAGGTCAGACTACTTAGAGAATAGTGTTCTAAATATTGATGATGAGACAGTTAGTGATACTGCAACCCCAAGCCAATCACACTCAAATAATATGGATAGTGGCAATGAAACTGTTGAGGAAGGATCTAAACCCATCACCAATATCAACGCTAGACTTTGAGAAAGTGTTAGGGAATTTAACAACTCCTACAACGAAACATTAGACAATCCCTACAACGAAACATTAGACAATCCCTACAACGAAACATTAGACAATCCCTACAACGAAACATTAGACAATCCCTACAACGAAACATTAGATGGTGAAGATAATTTACCAGAAAATGCTAATATTAGAAAAAGCTCTTCCCATGTAAGTACAAACAAATTACTAATTCCACCTGGCCATGATGACCTCATTGCAGTTGAGACACCAAATGACGTGTATTCTCAAGTTTTAAAAACCAAAAAGTCTGATGTGGCTAATTCATACGTATAGTTTGAACAAATATAAACTATGTAGATATTTTTTTTTAATTTATAGGGTAGAAATTATATTGTTACGCATATGCTATACCTGTTGTATGTTATGAACGTTACACATAAAGATTGTTAATAAAACATTATATTTCGGAGTATTGTTATGTGTGGACTCTTTACAACACAAGAGCATATAATAAACATCCAATGGTGCAGATTGAGTGGAGTTATAAGGATATCAATATGTACTTGTAGTTCTTGAGCAAACACATGCAAGACAAACACATATAATGTTACGCCCTCTGTTCAATAAGTTCAAAACTGTGCAGTGTGTTGGATCTTTTCTCTATGGTATCCCTTGTGGTTTCATTCATAACACCTTTAATTTTGTTTACTACTCTACGCTTCAATGAGCGTGTGACACATGACTGCAGAATAATTTTGTGTTTTAATTAGCCTGGAACGAAGTCGTGGTAGATACTTGTCCTGTAATCACTAAAATATAGTTTTATTTTAGCTGACCGTAGACTCAGGTGCCCTGGACGATATCTCAGACCTGCTGGTCATAGAAGAGCTTGATTCCTTACCCACCAAAGTCGAGCTGAGTAGAGCCATAGATTATCTAGCATGCGGGAAAGCCCCTTGGCAATTATGGCATTCCACCAGAAGTTCTCAAAAGTGGGAAAGAAGTACTTTTACAGCCCTTGCACGAATTCCTCACTCTGTACTGGGAACAGGGACAGTTACCACAGGAGTTAAAAGATGCCAACATCGTTACACTGTATAAAAAGTAAAGGAGACAAGAGTGACTGCAATAACTATCGTGGAATCTCTCTCCTCAGTATAGCTGGAAAGGCCTTCGCCCGAGTTGCATTAACACGCCTGCAGACCCTAGCATCGCGTGTACTCCCAAAATCGCAGTGTGGCTTTCTAGCGGAAGATCAACCATAGACATGATCTTCTCTCTGCGCCAGCTGCGGGAGAAATGCAGGGAGCAACATATGCCTCTATACATCGCGTTCGTCGACCAACTAACGCTTTTGATCTTGTCAGCAGAAGTGGCCTTTTCCAGATCTCAGTAAAAATAGGCTGCCCTATACATCTGCTTAACATCATCAAGCAATTCCACGATAACATGCAGGGCACAGTGTGCTATAACGGTGCCACCTCTGAGGCTTTCCGAGTAAGTAGTGGAGTAAAGCAAGGCTGCATGTTGGCACCTACTCTATTCGCAATATTCTTTTCCATCTTACTACAGTATGCCTTCAAGAACAACAGCGAGGAGACATTGTTACGCCCGTAGGGTTATTGACTCTCTAACTTACAACAAAGTTGAGAGAAATTATTGATCCAACATGTGGAAGAAAATCAGAAGCCCCGAGCCTAGTGCTCTTCATGGGTCTTCCTGGAAGACCCTCCCAGCTATCTGGCCCCCTCCCCCAGAAAAGGACGTGACAGCTGGGAAAACCCCCCCGGAGCGGTCGCTTCTGAAGCGGCCACCTGGGCATCTAAGACAGAAAGTCGAGGATGCCTCCCACTAAGTTGACCTCACAAGGAGGGGTGGAATTGCCTTTCTACGACCCGCTACCACTTCGGCGCCACCCCGGCAAAGCATACGAGTCTCAATGATTAGGATCGCCGCAATGCGGGGGATCATCAATGACCTACCTAGGGTGCAACCCCCACTGGAAGGTTTCCTCAGAGCTGGCGTCCGCTGCGTTCTTCGCGGTTTTTTTTTGCTAATCCGTGCTGGCGCTCCTGGCCCTAAACCGGCACCGCTCAATGGCGTTGCTAGTAAAATTGAGGGGGACGAAACGGTCGCTTCGGATTTACCCGACCCTCAACGGGTACTTTGGTTTTCATCATCGACATTGCATTTAAGATGCTTTGTCTAAGATCCGTACAGCGACTGTAATCATGTGTGACTAGCACCTAACACCTAACATATCGGACTTTGGCATTGCCTGCCGGAAGTTGTTGGTTTCAGGTCGCCGAGTCGCGGTCAGGTCCGTGCCCCACGACCATACTCATCCGCCGAGCCCCGTAGAGGCCACCCCCTTTCGACGAGAGAAATTATTAAATGGCTCGTTTAACACGGCACGTAACACAAAAAGAAAGATTTGACACAGTGACTGACTTTACAATTATTAATTTAATGCAATTAAACAATGATAAGTAAACAACCATAAAACACGATACCTTGTGGTTATGAATAAATAGTATAATTAGTTTAACTCTTAACCTAATATAACAATAACGAATAATAACTTAAGTTAATAAGGTAAAAGATAAACACTCACAATGATAGCCGATAGGGTTTACAGTAGAAGGTTAACAATGACAGGTAATAATATTGAAAGTGGCCAGCCTAGCTTTATACTCTTCTCGTGCAATGAAGGCAATTGCTCTCCTATCTATCTCTCTCTATGTCCTATATACTAAATCTTTAGGAAAGTTCTGGGTTTAACTTCTACGAGAATAACATATCTTTCATAAGTATTAGGGTCCAGAACTTTCTGGCACATACATGAAAAACTTAGCTAAACCAAAACAAGGTCAGAGGTGTAAACTGACCCGAGGACAACATACTGTGGAGTGAATAGGAAGAGGGTGGGGCGCAGTCATAAATCACTGCGATCCGTGGGCATCACTACGTATTAATGGCAAGTGGGGAGAGAGGAGAGGGGGTAGTACCTAACAGATATACATACACACCAGAGCTGATGGGAGATTATTCAATATTACCCGACTTAGAGCCAAGACCAGAATAAGGAAGATTTTGATGCGCGAGCTCTTATTTGCAGACGATGCCGCGTTAATATCACACACAACAGACGGACTGCAGAACCTTGTGTCCAGCTTCTCCGCTGCCTGCAAAGAGTTTGGCCTGAACATAAGCATAAAGAAAACCAACATTATGGCACAGGATGCTGCCTCTTTTTTTACTATCACCGTTGACGACTGCAACCTGGATGTTGTTGACAGTTTTACTTATCCGGTATCAAACATCTCGAGCACCCTCTCATTGGAAGATGAGATAAGTGGTAGGATAGGGAAGGCATTAACTGTTATGGCTAGACTGTACAGAAGAGTCTGGTCGAATGCCAAACTCACAGCAAGGACTAAGCTGCAGGTATACCAGGCCTGCGTACTGAACACACTCCTCTATGTATGCGAGTCTTGGACCACCTATATCAGGCATGAAAGAAGGCTCAATAGCTTCCACCTCAGATGCCTGCGCCGCATCATAGACATCAAATGGCAAGAGAAAGTCCCCAACATAGATGTCCTGGATCAAGCAATCATGAGTAGCACTCCAGCCATATTAAGCCAAAGACGCCTCTGTTGGCTTGGACACGTCAAGAGGATGCAAACTGGTCGTATACCCAAGATGTCCTATACAGCGAGCTGGTGACAGGGAAAAGGTCCGTTGGTCGGCCATGTCTCAGATACATGGACACGCAGGAGAGTCATGAAAGTAGCCAACATTGATTTTCAAAACTGGGAAAACCTGGCAGAGGATAGGTCGGGCTTTAGTGAAAGAAGGATCACTAAGAGCAGAGGAGCAAACTAGGGCAGAAGCAGTTGAAAAAAGGGCGAGGATGAAGACCAGGCATCACTGCCCCACTGCATTCGTGTTTTGTGACGTGCAGAAGAGACTGCCACTCAAGGTTTGGTCTCATCAGCCACACCAAGAGCTGCAAATAATAAAGATAAATCTATAGTCTTTCGTAGACGGACAGATGCCATGCATGACTCAGGTGACCCTCTCAGTTAATGTTTCATAAATGCAATAATGAAATAACATAAACACACATATTTGTCTTAAAATTCAAGTTTGGTGCGATTATTTCATAAAATAAGATTTTCATTGTCACTACAATATTTAAAAATAAATAATTGATATAAATACAAAAGATATATAGATATATAATAAATATATGTTTCATTAAATACTTGTATTCCAGTGATGGCGAACCTATGCCACGCGTGCCACAGACGGCACGCAGAGCCTCATCAGCCGGCACGCAACTAAAATATTATTTCAAATTATTTCCGTAATCAAACCACTTTGCTGGCACTTCTTATTGGTATTTTGCTATAATTTTTTTGAATTTTGGGCACACGGACCCAAAAAGGTTCAACATCACTGTTGTATACTGTTATTATGTTAGAAGATAGTAAAATTAAAGATGATTGAAGAAATGATTGAAGAAATCGGACCCTATTTTCTTGAAATGGAAGCAGCATTATTAAATATATTAAAAATTTGAAAAATATCAGTATTTTAAGATGCAGTGGCGTAGCTAGAGGGCGTGGTGGGGGCGGTCCGCCCCGGGCGGCACGCATTTAGGAGCAACATTTAAGGGCGGCATTTGTAGGCGTTTGAAATGTGCAACCTATTCCGACAACCACCCTTTTTCTTTTGAATGTGGAAAACGTATGTGAAAAAAAATATTCGTAATTGCTAGTCTAAATTAACGGATTCCCACATTTGTTTGATTACAAAGTAGATCTTCGGATGTTATAGTTAACGCAAAACCGTTTAAAAATTTAAAATTACTCAAAAAAGGTATCGATTTGTTTGGGAAATTTAGCGGTATACGGTATGACCAGATGACGCTTTTATAATAAAACTACACAAAAAACACATCACCGCTGGGCCCACTATGTGCTATTAATATCGCCAGGATGGGTTTTTGTGTGGAATTTCGACATTCGCAGAATGATACGCGAACAAGTTCCTACAATTCATGGTGGTTCAAAAATATTGTGTTTAACTTGCAAGTAGTAATTTATATAAAATATGGGTAATTTATATTACTGTTTAAGTTTTCAGAAAATTTTTGTAAGGTACGTTATTAAAAATTATTATTTTTTGTTTTTATTGCATTAAAGTAGCACAAATAATTTGTGTTTTTCATTAAAATACTGTTATTCAAAAACATTTTTACGCCTATCCAATTAAAGTAATGTGTAAATAATTTGAATTTGTCTATTTTAAGGAAAATTATTAAGATTTATGGAAAGAATATAAAACTATTTAAAATTCTCCGTTAATAAACACCGCAATAGGCATAAATAATTTCGACAAGACATACTTCAAAATTTCAAGCGTCTTGGAAAAATTGAAATCTGAAGAAGTAACTAGTAAAATTAGATAAGATGCTTAAATTGTAACTCAATTAAATGCAATCGTTTTCTTTTCTGAGTTATCACAATTTATTGGAACCCGTCATTTTTAAATTAATGCTAACCCATTGCACGAAACAAAGATATGTGCTAATACAAAACGCTGTTATATCAGTTAAACAATTTGTGAAGAGTTGGAGATATCAACTGAACGCTGAGTTAGAAGGATAAAAAATATGAGTGGAGAAAATTTAGAAGATTTGGTTCTATCTTTTGAACAAGAAGTACAACAGGAATTTTTTTCCATGGATGGAATTATAACAGAAAATAAAAGAACGCTTTGATGAGTTGCAAGTCTTTAC
>CALYLW010001565.1:40000-117028 GCA_944989445.1 Ampullaceana balthica
ATAAATAAATGAAATAAAATATGAAAACAAAAATAATAAAATGTTTAAAATGATTTTTGTGTAGGTTTTCTTCAGTGCTCTGTGACAATGATACGTACCAGTATGGAATAGTCTATAACAAGGATTATGGTTTGGTTATCACTAACAGCAGCGCAACTTTTAAGGAGGCAGGGATCATTGAACCTTCAATTTATCTTAAAGAATTTACTTGCACGAAATCGGAATCATCCTTTGACTGCGCTAGGAAACTAAATACCTCCGAAGCCTGTCAACATAATTTAACTTTGATTTATCTTGATGTAAACCTTTCAACATCATGCATCGATAGATGTGTTTCATGGTGTCCTTTAAATCCTATACAAGCTATATTTATAAAACAATTAGAAATGTTAAATAACAGTATAGCGGAATGTCAAAGCCATAACAATGACAAATCAACAATCTTGAAATCAGAATCGACACGTCTGTCAACGAGCGAAACTGGAATAAGCCAAATCTCATCATCACCAGCTTTGTCAGAGCAGTCACCAATTACAAAAGATGTAAAAATATCAACATTTTCTTCAACCAGTTCTCATTCGTCATCTTCAGGCGACATTACACATTTTTCAGATGATTATTCCTTGCCCGTAATACTTGGTGCTAGTGTGGGTGGAGGGATATGTATAATAATAGTTTTGATCGTCATCGTCGTGTGTATAAGAAAACGTCGACAGCACTATCATCCAAGAAAATCCGTTACAACTGAAAACAATCTAAAATTTGAAAGCGACAACGCTTTAGATAATCAACTACATCATCATAATGTTTATGAAAATGATAGTAAAAAAGATGATAGTGCTGTAAACAAACTTGAAATCGAACAACGATTAATTAAAAAAAATAATGTAATTCGCAGCATAGTAAACTGTACTAATGTTAATTCCAATAAATTAACGTACTCTGGTACTGGTCAGGATTTTGTAAAAAATTCTATAGGAGATGATTATGTATTGGAATTGAATGAAAGCAACAACGGGTATTCCCAAAATACGTTCTCCAACCCAGTGCTTCGTGGCTTGGATGCGGATTATTCGTGTACAAATGAAATCCAGGATAAAAACAAGAGTGGGGAAAACGTTGATGAAAAGGCTACTAAACAATCTCGGAGCAACAACCCACCAGAAAACACATATTCGACGCTTGGGGAACAAACACGATCATATTCAGAGACTTATAACATAATGCCATTGGGTATGGACGGCAAAGAAGTAAACAATGCACGTGGAGATAAACATGAAAATAACATTTCTTTTCTACGGCATACAATCTCAGAGGATAATTACAGTAATGAAAATGGTGCCGCTAATGATGTATATGCTCAGGTGAACAAGACAAAGATAGTCACTAAATAAAAGGCGTAAGTTCTTATAAGTAAAAACAATTAAAAACGACTATTATTAAATTTTAATACATTTTGTTATATATATAAATGATTGATCAAATGTTTGCTTAATGATAGGAAATCTTATTGAAAAGCTAAAATTAATTCGTGGTTCCTTATTAAATACCTTGTTTTAATCAGGTACTGTATTACTTTTCTTAAACACAAATTTTAAAATATAATGCTTTGAGAAATTAAGTAAATTATGGTTCTAATTGATATATTAAATGTTAATAGTACGTTCACATGGCAGTGGTATTTTTTTAAAATGTGGCCTAGTTACAAGGGTCCGATAGCTGAGAACTTAAACAAAAATGATTCATAATTAGACTCAAGACGACCACAATTGAGTTCCAAACTTAATATGCTGGATTAAAAGGTCATATCCATTTATTTTCTAAAACCATTATAAACGTTATTGAACTAACTTATTTATAGGAGTGAATTAATAAACCATAGGCGAGAATGATGAACTTTGTAATTGTGCTTATACAAATAATCAGTTTTCTTTTGATTTACACGCAGGTGAAAGGGAATGAAGGAAAAAAGTAACATTAATACAGCATACTTTGATATAAGAATTATTTACATTTTTGTGGCATAACCTATATTACTAGATTCTATTGCTTATACTTAAATGTTACTCTATGAAAGATGTTATAACTAAAGCTCATTTAGGTTGTACAGAGAAAGTTTTATTAAGATCAGTTGAAACAAAAAAATGTACATTATTCAGTGTAAGTAAAAAAAACATTTGGAAAAATAAAATATTTTTAAAAAATTTTAAATTTAAATTTATTGAAATCTATACAATTAATTATACAAAATGAAAAAAGTATGAGGGAAAAAAATAATATAATAAACAACAGAGAATGAGGTTTACAGTTTACGGCGATCTAAAATACATTAAATAAAATTAAATATTATATTCTTCAATGTTTTAATGAGACTAACGTTTAAAAATTAGACCAGTCATTCATGTATGTCTTAAATACTAAAATAACCCTCATACGTATTTGGCATGAACACTTGTAAACAATGCTATTATAATTTATATGGCATTTTTGTTTATTATGGTTTGTCTAAGTGCTCAATATTGCTTCAATTTAATGAATCGTTACATATCCACCCTGATTGCAATCGGTTGATGCGATGTGATGTCAAGACTCATATATAGTTTCAAAATGAACTAACCTAATAAATATTTTTTTTATATAATTGTTTTCATACTTGAACAATTTTCAAAACTAACGAATGCATTTCCGACAAAACTAATTATTATTCACAAGCTTTTCTTTTTGGCAGATAAAAAAATAGTATACGCTGTATCATAGAAATGCAAAGCAAACTTGCAAATGTAAATTAAAATAACAATTTGAATTAATTTTTTAAAGTTCAAATAAGAAGACATGCTATTTAAAAATTGCATATACCATAATTCATGAACTGGTTTCATTGCTGAAATACACATTTGCTAATCATATTTCTGCAGGAGACTGAAAACGAAAATCAGTAAACCCATAATTTCTGACACAGGATTGTTTTGGCTTTGATTAAAAAAATGTTCCCATGGCAATAAAATTCTTTTGCTACGTTAACATTCACGTTCATTCTTCAATTTCAGTTTAACATTTTGAAATCATTACAATCGCTTATAGACACCATCATTCGTGTTCAGCTTACTTTACGAGATACATAATTTACTTTCCCTTTCCCACGCCAAAAATAAAATAAACACGTGATACGTATTTGCTCTAGAAAGAAATCATTTGTATTTTCTAAAAGCAAGGGTAAAATTGTGACAAGGTGTGAATCGTACATATATAACATGGATATAAACTTTTCGAGACTATTCCGTTTGACTGTTTTCGAGATCGGAACAAAGAGAAGGAGTCTCATAGATATTTAATAAAATATGTGTTTTGATAATAAGTTCATTACATTGAATTTCATAAAAACGTACTCGCATTAATTTAAATAATATATTTTTTTAAATTTAGTGGCTGTTTATAAGAATACGTATAATTAGCTCAGCCATATATATAATTTCTTCAAAAAAATTCTACTCATTGTAACTTTTAAAGTGGTAAATTAAACTAATTATGTTATCGAAATTTTTTAATATATTTATTTTATATTAAAACCTGATGTATCCTTTAAGTCATGGCATGTTTACAGACTGTATTAGTGTTATCGATTCTGAGTATTCTTTTCACAACTTCTAACGAAGTAGTTATCGTTAAAATTCGGAATGAAGTGATAAATTTAAATGATACAAATCAAATTATGTTTTCTGATGCTGACTACTTGTGGTAAATGTGTTTTCGATAAAAAAGTTATTTAAGTATGAATAAAAGAGAATATTTTTATTTAATTTCAATTGAAATAAAACAAGTTAAAAAAATAATGTATTATGTTAAGAAAGAAAAGAAGTTCTTAAATTTGTTCAATAATATCGTTGTTGGAATTTACTTACAACTAATAACATTTGAATTATGTCATAAAGATTTTTTTACAATTAAATTTTACTAAATTGTTGTTTTAACTACTAGGTTTTCTGAAGCTCTTAGAAACAATGCGACATATATTTACACAGCCAATTACAAAAGAGCTGATGGATCACTCATAGTAGGCAGTAATACAACTATATCTCTTGAATACTTGACAGGATACACAATGTCATACCGCTGTATGGCACAAAGCGGTGTGTTGCTGTGTACAAGAATGAAAGTGAATGACTCTTGTAACTCAGTCAGTTACTGGAATATCATTAATTCAAACACCTTTCTCAGCATTGGGGAAATTTCTATTCAGATATGTTCAGCATTTCAAACTCAAATATTTACCTTTCCAGACCTACTTGTAACCACAGCTAAGACGAATGATTATTCGCACAAATTATTTACAAAACCAGTAACCTTTACAGCTTCGAACCCATCACCGTCATTTCAGACTATCACCTTAAACAATACTCTAACTTCTGAAGTCACATCAACTAGCCCTACAGATGATACAGAACTAAATAATGTTTCTTCATTTTCTAGTAGTGGTATAGAAAATCAGACTTCTGTTTCTTTGTCTCTTACATCAATGTTAACTACGGGATTTACGACTGGTGGCAACATTCAATCTGAGAATGGTGCTGTCACATCTCTTGTAATCGGAGTTAGTGTCGGTGCTGGCTTGTTGATCATTGCTATCATCGTTGGAATTCTCTGTGTCAAATCAAGACTTATACAGTCAAAGAGAAGTGTTGTCCAGACAAATGAAGAATTTGAAGGAATACATTTTGATAATCGTGATAAACCCAGTGATGTTAACAAACAAATACAATTGGAAAATAATTTCCCAGCATTCAAAAGAGACTTAAAAATAAATGAAAAAATAGAGCATGATAATTCTGCCTACCCTCACTATTTTGGAATTTAATTCTTTACTAATGAATCGTATAACTGACAATTATGGAGAAAAAAAGAATGATTCTAATCTAGAGATTGAAATGTCCCAACTGCAATCCGTACCACAAGCATTTGATAGCAGTAGCCCACACAGTTACTATGCATCCGTTAGTGTCAGTGAAAACTCAGACAAGAAAGTAGATTCAATTAATCATAGCTGCCCTAGTTACAAAGTTTGTGAACAGGATACATGTGGTGATTCGGAAACGAAACGTTTAGATCATGATATTTTATATTCTAAACTTGGTGAAAACAAGAAGCATTTTGAAAACCCCTACAGCATTTTGCCGAATATAGACAAAGATTTACATGTAAAAAATAAGGCTGATTCGATTGTGTAGCAATGGGATCACAAAGAAATAAAAAGCCTTTCATATAACATATAAAAACATACTTTATTCATAAGAAAATAATGTTTTCTTTCATGTATTTGCATAACGATTATATCATTTTTTCTTGTAATCTTCTGTGCAAGCCGCTAAATGTGTTACACCAGAACTAGTGAATGATAAAATCCAATATAATAAAAGGCAAGTTTCTGTCCTTTCAGTCCGTTCTGTCCGGTCATCTATAGCGATTGGTCCCTCAAACACATATGACTCCTGCACATATTGAACACGTTTACGTCATTTACACGGACGTTCAAAACGAGGTATTTTTGGTGCAGTATTTTTTCCAAGACTTTTTTTTGAGTTATCCGCGTTGGGATTTATAGCAAAAAGCTCTGTTTTTAAATCCTTTATATTAACTCGTGGTGTCTGCGGCCGCCCTTGATTGCTTGCTTGCATGTCGCCAAAACTTTTGATCGATTTTTAACCCATTTGCTTGTAAGCTAGCGAGCTGAAATTTTGCAGGCAGTTTCGTACCGATTATAAAAACAATGTATAAAATTTTCAGATCAATCGCATTTCCCGTAATTAAATTGTTGATTTTTTAGATTATTTTTTTTATTCCTATGTATCATGCTATTTTTTGAGATAGAGCGTCGCGGTGCGTATTATATTGAACAACCTTTCTGTCGCGCAATAAGGTGCGTATTTTATTGACAACTCTTTTTATAAACATATTCCTGATCGGTGCGCATTATATTAAACATGTTTTACGACACAACTGCAGTTTTGTATTTTTGGATGGTCTTGCGCTGCGTATTATAATGTACATTCTTTTAGTTAAGTCTCATACATAAAGGATTTATAGTAAAAAAACTTGGTTTTTTACGGGATTTTTTTTTACGAGTTATTTATTTTAACTATAATGAATAGTATTTTTGACGCGATGCACATGTAATGCCGGTCGAGACTGCTGTTGGAGAGGAGTTACAACATGCCACCGAACGTTGGCGGAACGTCCTTGGACGGGCTTTGTTGCTCGTATAATAATAAAAGAGGATTTCGTTTAATAGTGAACCATAATCTAAAAAAATGAAAGGAAACAAACCCTCACAGAAATTAACCATATCGATAACCATGGTTGAGCAACTAACTACACATATTTAAGTTCCCTTACCAATTCTGTGACTGTCTGTGACCCCAATGTCCACTTCGTGACTGCAAGAAAATGAATATTTCTGAATTAATAATGCATATTAAAATAATTATTAAGTTATCAGTTAATTAGTAAATAAAAAGTTATTTTTGTATCTAATATTCAGCGAAATAAAGAAAAATGTTGTTATATATATACATATATACTGCATTTGAACGTAGTGTTTATTACTAAATGTGGTTTTGTCATATTTGTTTTATGTTGAACATTGATAGTTTTAATTTATCTAATTATATTTTTAAAATATAAAGATAAATAAGAATGCCCTTTGTTACTTAGATTAATTTTTTAAACACAAAGTATTGTGCAAAATCCAATAAGTAAGTATTAGCTATTTTTATCAAAAATTTACTTTGAAAGTTATTTGATTATTGATAAAATGTACATGTAAGACATAATCTGCAATGTATATTGTTTTTTGTTCAAAGGATAACATTGCAAATGTAAATAACACACAATAGCTTTGCCTAACCGCAACCAAACTTAATATTGAAATTTACTTCCTGCTAAAAGCATTGCAGGTGAATAAAATCTATAAATAGAACCTAGCTAAATGTCTTTTGTGGTCTAGTAGACCAGGGTATTTGGCTGACAAATGAAGGAATGAGAACTGGATTATGATTAGCACCAGCGCGATTCATTTTCTACAGACATAGGAACTGTTTGTAGTAATATGTTAACAAATTATTTGCAACTTATAATTCGTTAACATGTACACATATTGGCCATATTGTTGTAAACTTAAATTTATAAAATCAAGTTAAAAATAAATATGTTTTAACTTAACTCTTAAACATTCGTTTTATTTTTTGCTTTATTTCAGTTGTTTATATATATATATATATTTATATATATATATATATATATATATATATATATATATATATATATACAGTGACATTCATTATTTGTAGTTAAAAGATAATTTCACACAAAAAAACAAGAAAAAAAACACTTTAACTAAGTTATGATGATTCCTTATTTGGGTAACATAAATTTAAAACAGGATGTTTTATTTTAAAATATTTAATTTGTAAAAAAATATATTAATTATCACATGCCATATATATATATAATTCCCCAAAGTGAGTATGTGCAAATGAGCATGACGAATGACACTCGCTGGTGTCGACCAATCAGTTTAGGCTAGAGGTTGCATTCATTTTCGTTGTTCCTTCAAGGGACATGTGATTCGTAGTGTAGTGGTTATCACGTCCGCCTTACACGCGGAAAGTCCTGGGTTGAAGCCTCAGCGAAAACATTACTTTTTTAAATTTAAAAATGTGTGTGTGTGCCCGTTCTTTTCCCCCATTTTGTTAACATGGCTGACATTCGCTATGGTCGGACAATCACAGTTTATGGTTGGCAAGCTAGGGTGTTGAAGGGTGGTGGGCATTAGATAACCTCAGTGCGAACGTTATTGAGACCAGCAATGCGTTGGTGGTTCCCCCAACCGACATTCACTCGAATTGTTTTGATTTCTTCGTGCTGTTGTTTGTGTCCGTTCGTTCCCCGTTAATTGCACTATCCATGAGCACGTCTGCGGCGTATACTAAGCCACGGGGCGTATCTAGTTAAACAGAAAACCCCAAGTCTGGAATATAAGCTAATATATAATATGAACTGCATTATCTTTTTGAAAAACCACTTTAAAATATATTAATTTAAAACCAATTGCTATGCATTTTTACTTTTGTCTTTTGCTTAGTAATTACTTTTTGAAGTAAAAGTATTACTATTTTAAATCATTGCATGTGCACCTGGCCACAATATAATAGGTGTATTATACAACGACAAGGTCTGTGGACGCAATAATCTTCTGTATAGAAGGAGCGTCTGTATAGATAGGACAAATTATTATTATTACTATTATAAGTCATGGCATGTGCACCTGATCACAATGTAAAAGGTGTGTGTAATAAAAAGATTCAGAAATAAGTCACGCTATGGGAATATTAATATTATTAGTTCTAATGCAACTATAAATTGTTATGTGTTTCTTTCAGTCTCATTTTCTTACAATTAATTTGCAAGTCAATTGATCGAAAATTAGGGCCAGAGTCTTTATATAATTTCCTATTAATTGTGAGTAGTATTTTATGTTAAGAACAAGGCATGCAAAACAATGCGCCACAATAAGACCATTAGTATAGCTGAAACAAATCAGGTGTACCTGTTTTCATAGGTTCCATAAGTCAAATGTATTCCTGCTCAATATCAATGACGAGTTTTGGCAGCTTAAACTTAAATGTGAACCCTGAAATGCTGCTAAATGGAAATATATTAGTCAATATTTAATTGTCTTTAGTGTCGATTAAGCTGTAAGGAGTTACCTACCAAATTCTTTTTTTAAAAACAAATATATAATTATCAGTGGGGAAGAATACGTTTTTTCACTATACTATACTATATATATATATATATATATATATATATATATATATATATATATATATATATATATATATATTTATATATATATATATATAGTATAGTATAGGGAAAAAACGTATTCTTCCCCACTGATAATTCTGTATATGTTTTTTTAAAAAATATTAGGTTAGTTGTAGAAATAATGAACATTTTAATTTTACAAAAGATGATGAACAAACAAATATAGATAAAAACCCCGTAAAAAGCAAAGTTTTTACTACAAATTAATTATATTTGAGATATAACTAATGATCCTACATGTGGAAGAAAATCAGAAGCCTCGAGCCTAGTGCTCTTCATGGGTCTTCCTGGAAGACCCTCCCAGCTATCTGGCCCCCTCCCCCAGAAAAGGACGTGACAGCTGGGAACCGGAGCGGTCGCTTCTGAAGCGGCCACCTGGGCATCAAGGACAGAAAGTCGAAAATGCCTCCCACTAAGTTGACCTCACAAGGAGGGGTGGAATGGCCTTACTACGACCCGCTACCACTTCGGCGCCACCCCGGCAAATCATACGAGTCTCAATGGTTAGGATCGCCGCTATGCGGGGGATCATCAATGACCTACCTAGGGTGCAACCCCCACTGGAAGGTTTCCTCAGAGCTGGCGTCCGCTGCGTTCTTCGCGGTTCCTTTTGCTAATCCGTGCTGGAGCTCCTTGCCCTAAACCGGCACCGCTCAATGGCGTTGCTAGTAAAATTGAGGGGGACTAAACGGTCGCTTCGGATTTACCCGACCCTCAACGGGTACTTTGGTTTTCATCATCGACAATGCATTTAAGATGCTTTGTCTAAGATCCGTACAGCGACTGTAATCATATGTGACTAGCACCTAACACCTAACATATCGGACTTTGGCATTGCCTGCCGGGAGTTGTTGGTTTCAGGTCGCCGAGTCGCGGTCAGGCCCGTGCCCCACGACCTTACTCATCCGCCGAGCCCCGTAGAGGCCGCCACCTTTCGACGGAGATATAACTAAACTTATTGATTATGTTCAACATAATACGCACCACGCGGCAGCCTAGCATAAACATTTACAGATCGGGAAAATATAATAAAATTATGTTCAAAATAATACTCACCGTGCGACAGACTAGCATAAACATGTACATGCTACATAGAGATACATAGAGATAATCTAAAAATTCATCTTTTTAATTACAGTACATTCGATCGATGTGAAATTTTAATAGATCATTTTTATAGTCGCCACGAGCCCGCCTGCAAAATTTCAGCCCATATGACACCAGGAAGTGTGTTAAAAATCGATACAAAATTTTTGCGACAAACAGACGCTACGAGTTATTAGAAAGTATTTATAAACGTTTTGAAATTTTATTTAAAAAAGTGTAGTTAATTATAAAATAAATTTTGAAAGAGAGAAAAACAATAATTGGAAAACAATATTTTTAGAAAATGTTCAAATTTAAGGTCTCTTTTTGCAGCTAAATAATGTGTACATTATAGGACTATGATAAAGATTTCCAATAAAATATTCAAATGTTTTGCCTCATTCATTCATCAGTTCAAATAAAATTAAGTTTTAAAATAAAATTTTCAATATATTTTTGAAACTAAATCAAACAAATTTATAATTAAGTATATATTAAAAAAAAGAAACAAAAATAAAGTATCCGTGTACAGGTACTTGACAAACATACAGCAGATTAGAAGAATAAAAAGGTATCAAAAGTTACAACTGGAAACGTTTATTGGTGTATTAGTAAAAAAATACAGCTTTAAATTATATCTTTGACCACACAATTTTTTTATGTTTTTTTTTATTTTAACTAATTAATCGCATTTTTTTCTATAATACAAATAGAGATAAACAGACTTTTCTTGTTCCATTTGAAAGAACAAGGACAAATCCACGTGTTTTCCCCTTCTCGCACTGGAGCGTGGAAACAGGTGCCTGAAAAAACAATTAAAACCAAAACATGAATTTTAAGACTATAGTAAAAATGCAAGATATGACTCAAAACATGGATAAGCTTAGGACGCGATAATCTTCTGTGGAGTAAGTAATATATAAGATAAGATAAAATATGATTTATAAAATACAAATAATACACCAATGTTTCCAGCCATTTACATACATTTTATCAATATAAATAATATAAACATGATAAAAGCTGTTATCTTGTAGAGAATATATCACCCGTGCTTTTAAAGAAGTGTAGTCTGGTGGGTTTTAAAATCTAGAAAGCTAAAATTAGATTTCAGGTGGGTGTTTTTGTGTTTGAATTTATTCTGCAAGTATAAACCTATGCCATGTGTATCGTGTTTATAATACGAATCTTAACATAACAGACACATAACATACTGTATTAATTGTATTACCGGGCTGATAAATTAAAGAATACTCGTCAGAATTTTATGAATGATAAAAACGAATTTATTTATAACTACTACATTATCACCGTAAAACGCTACTTGCTGAATGTTAAAACAAAAGTTTGAAATGCGATATATCTGTGACTTCTGGACAAATAGTGATGAATCTAACATTTATTGTATTGCAAATTGCACTGTACCTGCTGTTTTTTATAAAATATTCTGTTAGAAGCGAATTTGTAGTAATTGAGTTGTCATTAAATGCAAGTGGCAATACTTATACTAGATTTATCAATGTAAACAAAGACCAATTAACATGGTAAGTAAGGCTGTAAAAAATAAATTGATTATGAAATTTAAACACAATTTTGCTTTCATTATTTCAATCATACTTTTATCAATCATTTACTGAATATCCGGATATTCAGACCGGTTTTCGGGATTTTCGCCGCTATCCGGATTCGGCAAATACTTATGGCAGATCCGGATAGTATCCGGATATCAATGTAGTAAAGAATTTATGAAATCAAATTAAATTAATATTAATAAGTTTATAAACAATTATATAAAAAGTAAAAAAACAATAACCAGAAATCAGTACATTTCACAAGAATGGATAGTGAGAGAGCATTCAGCACAGCGGGTCAGATAAATGATGATAAGCGTTCTCGCTTGTCACCGAACAAACTTGGGATGTTATTGTTCATGAAAAAAGAATTTGGGTTTGACAATCACTTAATTTTTCAAAACTTGAAAATTGAAGAAACAAACTACAAACTTGAGGGTAACAAGTACTGCTGTACCATGTTACAACCTACTAGTAACTATTAACTACTAACTAGTAAATATTTTATTTACTCATGTCATTAAATTATTTTCATTGTTATAGCTGATATATTAGTTTTATGTTACAAATAGTAATGTTATGTTAAAAATGATAATTCTATGTTAAAAAATACTAATTTTAAGTTTAATTTGTAATTATTAGTTTATACAAAAACTAAAAACTTTATAGTTAAACAGGAGCCTTGGAAACTGGGACAGGCTGAGAGTTAGCTTTCTTTTTCAATCCCTTATATTAACTTCGCGGCCGTCTCTCTCATCATCTCATGGGCTCGGCGGGCGGAAAAACAGAAGTCGAAAATGACCCACTTCCCATGATCCGATCGAACTGAAATTTGGCACACGGACCTGTCTGACCTAACAATGCATCGTATCGAAATTTCAGATCGATCGAACGTACCGTAATTAAATTAATGCATTTTAGTTTATCCTTATATGAGGTATGTAATTTAAATTCACGGTTTGTTATTGTTTTTTTGCCACGTGAAATTTTGAGCTGACGCATTGAGGCGACCCAACGAAGCGACGGGCGCTTTTGTTTACATTTTACGTGTCACTCTGAGCTCGGTCAAGCGAATCGGTGACCAGGCGTTTCCCCTCTCCCCCCCCACCCACCCCTCCCCCCCCACCACCCACCCCTCACAAAGGTTATGATGCAAGTTTATTAAATCCCTTATATTAACTTCACGGCCGTCTCTGTCTGTCTGTCGTCATCTCGTCATCTCTCTCATCATCTCATGGGCTCGGCGGGCGGAAAAAGAAAAGTAAAAAATGACCCATTTCCAGTGATCCGATCGAGCTGAAATTTGGCACACGGACCCGACTCACCTAACAATGCATCGTATCAAATTTTCAGATCGATCGATCGTACTGTAATTAAATTAATGCATTTTTAGTTTATCCTTATATGAGGTATGTAATTCAAATTCACTGTTTGTTATTGTTTTTTTCTCCCACTTCCACGTGAGTTTGAGTTGACGCCGACCGTCGTGTTGACGCCGACCGTCGTGCCGACACCCCCTCACATCCCACCCCCATTTATTAAAGACAAGGGACATCACTCGGTGTCAATCTGTAAATGTTTGAAAATAATCAATACTGTTAGTTATGTCTCATATATAAGGGATTTATAGTCAAAAACTTTGTTTTTACGGGTTTGTTTTATTAAATCCCTTATATTAACTTCGCGGCCGTCTCTGTCGTCATCTCATCATCTCTGTCTTTGGCTGGGCGGGCGGAAAAAGAAAGTCGAAAATGACCCACTTGCAGTGATCCGATCGAGCTGAAATTTGGCACACGGACCCAAATCACCTAACAATGCATCGTATCAAAATTTCAGATCGATCGATCGTACCGTAATTAAATTAATGCATTTTTAGTTTATCCTTATATGAGGTATGTAATTAAAATTCACTGTTTGTTATTGTTTTTTTCTTCCACTTCCACATGAGTTTGAGTTGACGCCGACCGTCGTGTTGACGCCGACCGTCGTGCCGACACCCCCTCACATCCCACCCCCATTTATTAAAGACAAGGAACATCACTCGGTGTCAGTCTGTAAAAAATTGAAAATAATCAATACTGTTAGTTATGTCTCATATATAAGGGATTTATAGTCAAAAACTATGTTTTTACGGGTTTGTTTATTTAACTTCTTTGTCATTGACTACTACGTTGTCAATTGCCAAACCTTCACTAATCTTAAATGAGTATTTACAATTAAACATTTTAATTAAATGATATAAGTTATATCATGGTAATATTTTTATAGTATTTGTTGTTTTTTTCCGTTAAACTTTAAATGGCAGTTGCAATTGCGATTTGATCACACTACACAAAAAGTACAAAACTGTTCGCTAGGTACACACTACACAGTTCATTGAACTTTGTTCAAGTTCGTTCATTCAATTCATTGTAAAATGTGCATCGTTCACGTTGACAATGTCACAAAGTGGATAGCAGATACTCTCTATTTGTAGGATAATAAATATTTTAATACATAGTATTAAATACTAGATATAAAGTAGTAAAGTACACACTATTAGCTCTTATACTTAAATGTGGAGATATTCGGCTAATAGTAAAAAACAATATCCGGCTGATCCCTAATACATATATATATATTATATATTATAAGTATGTTTCTTTTCTTGTATGTGTATAAACATTAACAAATATTAGTAATAGTCATTTTAAAAAAATAAATTACCCTCATTTAAAAAAAATAACAATTGAACATTATTAACATATAAATAATAATAAAGGAAACATTTAAAATTTAAAAATTATTTGTTTAGGCTTTTTTCGGTGCTCTATGACAAAGAAACATACATGTATGAAATAGTATATAACCATGAGAATGGATCGGTGGTAGCTTACAGCAGCAAAGCTTTTATGGAGGAATGGAATATTGACTCTTCCATTCATCTTAAAGAATTTTCTTGCACGGCAGTAGGATCATCATTTGGCTGCTCACGGAAAGCAAATAACATGGAAGCCTGTACACATAATTTAACGTGGATTTATCTTGATGTAAACATTTCATCAATATGCTCAGACAGATGTGTTTCATTGTGCCCTTCTTATCCTATACAACCTATATTTATAAAACAAACAGCCACCTTCAATAACACTATTATGAAGTGTATAAGTTCAAATAATGACCAATCAACCAGTTTGAAAACAGAATGGACATCTCTGTCAACGTACACAACCGAATTTCCCTCATTTTTAGGTGGGTGAAAAATCTTTTACTGCCAAATATTTTGAAATAATCAATTAAATGATCTGCTCTGTTTGTTAGCAATTCTAAATTTAAAGCGAGCAAACCATCTAGTTGTTCATAAACAAGTATTGAACAAATTAGTTTATTATGATCAAATTATTTTAACGTTTTAAGTAATGCATGGTTTATTAGTTCTATTGATATAACTTAGAAAAACAAGCTTCAAATCAATGCAATTCTTTAAGATTGGTGTACTGCCTGGTTCAAGTCAATTTGAATATACGTAATACGTAATAATTTTGTGGAAAAAAACAATGTCGAATTATTTGCCTTCCTCTTGGTCCTGATGCATTAAAAGTATAATAGATTTTAAAAACTAGGAGAAATTTTAAAGGATACTCCTTCATGCTTGTGTTGTGTACAAAGAATGGCGTCATCGCAAACAATACAATAATTTCATCAAACATCTGGTAAAAAAAATAATGCAGTGATTTTTTATAGAAGGTTTTCTATCAAAATGAGTTAGCCATGCTGTAAGTTTTTATACTTTTACATAATATCTTCAAAATTAAAAGAGACAAAACACATTTTATTATTACAGACTCGTCTCAATTAAGTAAAAATCTTTAAAAAAAACAAAAGCAAATAAAAAAACAATAAAAGAACATAGTTGAACTATAATTACATATTTTAGAAAGATTGACATCAATTCTCTGTAGCCTCCAAGATCATAACATTTTTTATTTGCAAGTATAAAATGTGTATATCTATATTAAATTCAGCAAGGTTAAAATATAATCTTTAAATAACAGAAAAGCAGAATACAACTTGTATCAATTGGCGTGAATCGCCCTCATAACCCGATACGATATAAATTATGTTCATGTTTCTATAACTAAACGTCTCGTTTTAATAAGAGAAGCGGAAAATTTAAAATGTGATATATTTTGCACTTTAATAAGCAATATGGATGTTTCAACTTGTAACCACGTTATTATTGTTTTTTTTAATTTGCCCCAGACCAAATGGCACCTATGTAACAACAAAAATAGTGTGTCATCTTCTTGAATTTCAGAGATTACCGCCATAACTCCATCAAAACTCACTACAACGTCACCTGTGGGAGAAACTGTCAGATCTCCTCATCAAGGACAAAGCTAATCGTAGGTCTGATTGTAAGCAATGCTATGCTGTTTCTAGTTATTGTATGTATAATAATTGTTTACTTGAGGAAAAGAATTCCGTGCCTTAAGACACATCGCAATGAGTTGAGTTCTATCAATAAGTCCAAGGGATATGACAATCCTGACCAATATCCTGAAATAATTCCTCATGGGAAATCCAAGATTCATTTTAATCCAACAACAAACTGCAACAACGACAAGTCAAAGTCAAAAATAAACATCCAAACTAAACATCAAGAAAGAAGAGAGGCAGCGAAGGAGTTGGAAACAGATTTTAGAAGGAAAAGGAAAAAGAAAGTAGAAGAAATGCAACCAGCCACGAACCAGAGTGACACAGAAACTTTTGGGAAACTAGGAGACAGCCTATGTAAATAAGACAGTTTTAGATTTGGTGCGTGATGGAATATCTTTAAACTTAGCAGGGCATGTATACGATCAGCTGACCATCAAGACAAGTGATACTGATCCTTAGGAAGCCAATTATTTGTATGCAAACAATTAGATAATGAAAACCCAAGAATGCGTGATTTGAAATACTCAAGCATTGTATCGAATGTACATTTAGATTTGCATGAACATTTCTAAATAAATGAAACAAATGTTAAATCTGACCTCCTAATCCATCTTTTCTTGTGACGATTTACCTTGCGTTAGATATTTAAATAAAACAATGACCAATTCTTGTTTATAAAGTAATTATTTTGGAATTTTCAACGACACAAATTTAAAATGAAAATACATTAAATTTTTAATTTAACTAAAATAAATCTATAAAAATTTATAAAATCTATTTGGTTCGGTAATGGGAAATAAACTAACATGCAAAATGCACTTAAATCACTAAGGCAAAAAGCTTTAGTAATCTGTAGTTATATATTTAAAATGTATACAAATTGTACACTAAAATATTAGTATAACATAAATCAATAAAAATAAAAAATATGATCTAAAAAAAGTTTGTTTTTTTAAATTTTGTCGTTTTTGATGATTTAACTTCATTACTTTTAAATATTACATTTATTCATCATTAGTTTTAGTAGTTGATTTCAGCACTTTTACACCATTGAGGTAAAAAAACATCATTCGCTGAGTTCGCTAACATTAGCATCAAACAAAAATAACAGCCTAATTTTCGCCTTTTGTTATATTTTTATGTCATTGATTCAACAATTTATTACTTCACCTTATCCCTTGGTTAAGCCCGATTGTTAAACTTTATCACATTATAGAACTGTTTTATGTAGTATTTAAAATAAATTATTGCCAACATCAGATAAAAATAAAATTTCTAAAATACAATTATCTACGTTATTAATGCCTACACATCAGTGGCGGATTTAGGTTTGTCTGCGTGGGGGGGCCAGGAGAATTTCAGGGGGCGCCGCAATTTTTTTTATTCATTCACTTAGTGCAAATATTTCTAGGTGCTGAAATAAAATTCATTTGTCTAAATTCTGGTTCTGTAATGAAGATTAGAAACTTGATATGAGATTCACTCTTATTGCTATATTTTATGTTGAAAAAAAACATTTCTGCTCACTTTAAATGTGAGATTTACTCTAAGTTTTCATCTTAAGAGACTGCTGCAGTCTTAAATATGAAATCTAAGGTGTTTTGTTTATGTTACAAACATTTTCAGAGTTGCCATGTGGCAACTTGCTAGACAAAAAGTAACATCTATTCTTAAGTAGATATGGTTAATCAATTGAATTTATGAAAATGGTAGTTAATTTGGGAACTGTTATTTGTGACAAAATCTAAATTTCTCATAATCCTCTGTGTTCATTTTCAATTGCTGAATATCATAGAAGACTTTAACATAGAAAACTCAGCATAATATGTTTATAGTCTTTGGGCTAAATAAAACATCTAAAATGTTTTGATAATGAGGTTGAATTTGATTAAAAAATGTTATAGGCCTCCAATAGTTTGTTGTACTATCTGCAAGATGACTCATCAGTTTGTTCAGCTTGCCATAAATAGCAGTGACAGTAACTCATACAAATAACTAAGTGTTAAATAATATATGCTGCGTTTATCATTCAAAGTACATTATTTAATATTATTTTTGTTTACATCAAACCATTGCAATGAATCTCTTCAATATACAAACCATTTCTTTATATTCAGGAGAGTAATAGGTCACAAATGCAAACAAAATATAATGTATTTTAAAAAATGTTAATAATTAATAAAAGGCCTAAATAATTATAATTAAAGAAATCATTTATCATATATATATATATTATATGCATATATCATATGTAGGATAAAAAGATGACAGTAAATTATGAACTTAGTTGCAAAGCGAACAACTTAATATTTTTTCTAATAAAATTTTAAGAGCTACTGTTTTTAGTTCTTGTTTTCTATCTCAAAGAATGAAATGAGAATTTCAGCTGGCAAAATAGTTCAGTTTAAGAGCAGGTAATCTGATGCTACAAATAATGAAAAACACAGAGACTTTGGTGGAGCGGATTGGTCAGGATTAGTAACACACACACACACACAAAGAGTGCCAATAATATTATACTTATAAATAAACTAAACAATTTACTTCAGAATTTAAAAGAATAATTTTTTATTGGAAGTTTGAGCATCAAACTTTGGGAAAATCAACGAACTTTACACAAACAATGATTTTAATTTCCTTAAATAAAAATTTAAAACTCTATCAAGAATGCAGGACTAAACACAAACCATGGATAAGCATAGGACGCGATATTATTCTGTATAGAAGGAGCGTCTGTACCAGATAAGATAAGAATGAGCCGTGAGCCTTATATAAATTGCTTTATACGGGATTTCATTGAAGCAAAACGATTTATCGTTGATTCAAAGTCAACGTTCTCAGCTAGATCACGTTCAATTGAAATTAATGCCAATACAGACAGACATTCGTTTGTCATTTTTGAGCGCAAATAATTTTTGATAGGTTTCAATCTACTGAAACTTCTTTCAGCAGTAGCGCTGCTAACAGGAAGAGTAAAGTAAATTTTATAAAGTATTGACAAATTAGGGAGACCTGATGCCATTTGTTTTTCAGTCAAGAATGGCTGAACCTTTTTAACTAGCAGTTCACTGGACAATGATTCATGTATTGATGCATACAAATCTTAGAAGGTATCATATTCTACGATTGCTTGGTTAATGATGTGTTTGTAAATTTTGCATAAACTTTGAAAAGAATCTTTATTTTCTTCCGACATTTGTGATTGATCAATACAATAGAAATATGTTACTGTGCCCCAAAAGTCATTAAATCGATCATCTATTTGTGTTACAAGTGTATCCATGATAGTGAAGTACGTTTCAGATTTAAAGAGTGTAGTTGGATCATCAGCCATTTTATCTCTGCTAAGTTCACCTGCCATGTTTTTTTGTTTTTGTTTTTTGCAATTCGCGTTTCTTTAAATTCTGTTTTAACATCTAGTTTGGAACAATTTTCGCTAATAAATGATTTTACATCTACATTCAGAATTTCAAAAGCTTCATCGCTTCTCATTTCAACGAACTTATTTCTTCCAACATCGATCAATTGTTTTGCAAAGGCATTGCAAGTAGTTTGATGACACGAAGATAACTTTTGTACAAATGGCAACAGAAAAACAGAAGAATATTTTGTTATTAAAACAGAAAGTCCCATAGCTTCTGCTCTGACATTTCCTTTATATTCTGTTGATTCCCCTGAATTAAGTGTGGCTATAATAGCCAACAACTGCATGAACTGCATGCCTACGGCTTGCACATCTTGTATTAGAAAGTCGTTTCAGACTGTTGATTCATATTGATATTTCTGGTGTTTTTAAAGATTATGCAGACGTGGTAAACTAGACGTAAGGAATGCATACAACCTTAAAGCTGTGCCAAAAAACAACTGTACATCACAGTTTACAGACATTGCTTCTATAATAGCCAAATTCTAAACATGGGCACAACAATTGGGTGAAAGTTTCTTTATTTGAGTTTGAAAGCCACTCTTAATCCAGAGTATGCCTGTCCTCGACAGAGTGTGAATCAATGTTTCACTTTTTTAGTTCCGTTAAAATCTTCTCAGCAAATGCGGCAACATTTTTTTTAAGTCCCATAACCGGTGGTCGTACGGGGTCCTAATTTTTCCATTAGAACTTACTAGGGGCGGGGCTTGGTAGACCTTGGTGGGCGCCCCATCTCCCTTTCCAGGTCAGCGGAGGACTTTCTTAGCGTTAGTCATGCCATTTTTATTGTGGCTTTAACGTGGGCGAGATCCCACGCCACTCAGCTTGCGGGGCGAGCGCACTATTGACTTCGCTATCCATAAAAGCCATTAAATCTTTCCCCAACATGTCCTGATTTTAAAAAAAAGTTAACGTAAAGAAACGGACATCTGATCAATTCTAGATATATCAATGGTTGAATCAATAATTAAAGAAAAGAATTGTGCAGACTTAACTTCAAATTATCAATTGTCGCCGATAATTCAGATACGAGTGATTGATTTAAGCCATATATTACAGTTTCATCATTTGAAATACCATATTTAGCAAGCAGTTTGGTGTTGATTAGAAGTTTCGTGTTTAGCAATCTTTTTTTCTGCTCTAGTGACACCATTTTTAGTGTTCATCGAGGGCGTCTATAGGGGGCGCCATTTTAGACCCAACAGGGGCGCGGGGGGGCGAGCCGCCCCCCCCTGCCCTATAGCTAAATCCGCCACTGCTACACATCCATNATTAATTTATGTTCCTATTTTACTGACATGCTTCAGGTAATATGCTAAAAATATAAAGATTTAATTGAAATTTTGAACAACTTATACAGTCTGCTAGCTCTTAAGGTTATCTATTCTTTGAATAAAACAAGTGAACCGTGAATGGCTGGACGGGTTTGCTGTACACACGAGCTTTGTTAAAATATTCAAGGTAAACATTAATGTCTCTTAAATTACTTCCTGCTTAGGTCAGAGATGTTTTATCGAAATTTAAGTAATTAAGCAAAAGAATATTTAAGTACCAACGTTGTTATGTTGAATTGTAGTCATTTTGTATTAATTTTTAGTATTTTTTACAAGTGTCTCGAGCCATACCAAATTATATAGAAAAAAATAAATTATATATTTACTTGAATTTTTTCATGTGTCAAATATATATATATATATATTGGGGTGGCCAAAAAAAGATATAATTTTTTTTTAATTTTCTTTGATTTAAACCCCGCATGTGATTACCACAAAAAAATTTGTCCGAAATATAAAATTTCATAATTTTCAGATGAAATTTATAGGATGCACAAGCTCTCTGAAAATTTAGGTATATTCTCCATTTACCACATTTTATCCCGAATATTGATGAACCTGAATAAAGTCTGTTTTGTTCTTTGATATTTATAATGTGTAACTGTTTAATTCGTGAGACATTATCAGTGTTTTTCTACCATCATAGAGAAAACAATAAAACTCTTAAAGACAGTGCTAGAATAACTGTTAGTGAAATTCTTACTATCAGGCAGAAAGCTGCAATTCCAACAGCATGCAACTACCACATAGAAAATCGTCTTTTAAAAGTCCATCAGCAGTAGCAGTGTTTAAGTAAAGCAAAGAATTGGCGTTCAGAGAAGCAGATTTCAAATGAAATTGCATTTTCTTCAAAAATCGATAAACTGTTTGACATCGTCCATCAGAGTGCTGAAAAACTAACAGAACAAACACAAGATTTAGAATTTCTTCTTGACCAAAGGGAGAGAAGAATTGGATACATGGCTGGACTGGACAAAGCAAAGTGATCGTATAGCAGTACATTTACTAGCTGCTACATCTTATTCTCTTGGTCACGATGTTAGTGACATGACATTAAGTCGAAGTACTATACAGCTTGTGAGAGCTGAGATTAGGGAAAAAACAGCACATGAAGTTAAAGAATTGTTTGATCCACAAGTACCATTAACTGTACATTGGGATGGAAAATTGCTTCCAGATCTCACAGAATGTTGAGAGATTGCCAGTGATTGTAACAGGACTGCAAATAGAGTGCTTGCTAGGTGTACCAAAATTGGCTTCAGTAACAGATGACAGTCAAGCTCAAGCTGTAGTTGAATGTCTGAAGGACTGGGGAATTTGTGAAAAAGTAGTAGCATTAAGTTTTGACACAACAGCAAGTAACACTTGGGATTCCAAAGGAGCATGTGTTTTAATTGAAAAGCTGCTTGAAAAAAGTCTTATTCATCTTGCTTGCCGCCACCATATGATGGAAATTGTTCTGGAAAAAGTGTTCACCGCATTGAAGATAAGTGGGCCCTCATCTGGACATGATATTTCACTTTTTAAACGATTTAAAGATCAGTGGCATTTTATGGAGAAGGGATCATATGATACTGCAGATGGGATGACTGAAGTAGACCTTTTCAAAGAGAGCACATTGCAGTTTGCAAATGACAGTCTTCAGATTCGTCACCCACGAGATGATTACAGAGAATTTTTGGACTTGCTGTCATATTTCTTGGAGGAACACCACCACGTGGGATTCATTTGCATGCTCCAGGAGCTGTACACAGGGCACGTTGGATGGCAAGAATAATTTATTGCTACAAGATGTGGATGTTTAAGAAGCAGTTTAAGCTGAAGCTTTATGAAGAACAAGGATAGTTTCAGTTACTCTGTTTTGTTTCCAGTACTTATATGAAACTGTGGTTTCAAGCCCCACAGCCAGCAAGGGCGCCATCTAATGACCTACAATTTCTAAAGGATTTAGAAACATATGACTCCGTTAATTTAGTTATTGGAAAAGCAGCAAAAAAAGCTTTCAGTTGACATTTATGGTATCTAAGTGAAATTACAGTGGGCTTCGCTCTTTTTTAATGAAAATATTGATCCCAAGCAAAAGGTTCAGATGCTTAAAAATGTGCAAGAAAACCCGGATCTACAAATTGAGATCAGGGTCTTGATTCCAATGGATTCTATGCAGACCAGGCCATCAGCTTCTTTGTTACAAACAATACAAAGGCATTTTTCTCCATTCTTGATTGGCCACATTCATTCCTGGAGATGTCCCCTGAAACATGGCGCAGCAACAATGAATACAAACATGCAGAAAAGGTTGTAACCAATTTGAAAGTTGTTAATGACACAGCCGAAAGAGGAGTGAAACTGATTCAGGATTCCAAGAAGTTTTATACAGTAAAGAAGATCAGAAGCAATTCTTAATTCAGGGAGTGCAAGAACACTGACGATTATATCCGGATGCAAAGAAGACCACAGTGGTTACTGGACTAGCAAAAAACAGTCAGTGAATATGACGTCCATAAATAGTAAACACTTTGTTTTGTTGCATTCTATTATTTTATTTGTTTTGAGGTTGTTATTTCATGTGTTACACTAAACATTCAACATAAACCATTAAATTACAATTTAGTACCAAATCAATGTTTTCATTGCCTTTGTGCAACCCTTAATTATTTCACGATTGTATTCATTTTAAATAGAAGTGGGTCGCGTTACCGTTTATGGATTTCAGAGAGCTCTATTGATCTTATTACCAAAAATAAATTTTTCCAAGTTATTCGTTTCCCCCATAGGGTTTAAGACGTTTAAAATATGCTTTGGGCAATTTTGAAATTATTTTTAATAATATTCTTTTCGTTATTTTTTTTATAATAAACAGGTGCGTTGCAATAACCAAGAATGCTTTGGTTATGCTCTATAATACTAAACTTTTATATCGTCAGGATTGGTTTTGTAAATATATAGATAAATAATGATAACTACACTGTATTTCTAAATTTACGACTGATGCATTTTCAGGGTGGTCTAGAAATTATAACAACACTTTACTAATGTGCTAATGATTAATGTCTAGGGGGAAAAAGCGTCAATGATTTTTTTTAAATGGATTTTAAAAAGTTAATTTAAGTTAGGTTGGATTCTAATTTAATATCTTTTAAAGGCCTTAACAGCAAAATCATGAGAAGTTTTTTTAGAAGGTATGAAAGTGATATATTTATAATCGTTTTTAGTCTTTGAATTTTTTTTTAACCCTAATGTCTACTTTATAAAATAGTTATAGGACCAAGACTTTTTAAAATATAACTAAGAGGGTTATTTAAATCTATAAATGTTTCAATATCAGCAGATTTGTTCAACGTTACATCCCAAACATTTGCTGCCTGTTTGAAAACATTTAGCTTTGGAAGTCAAAACCATTCCAGTGTGACTTTCACTAATTTGCTTTTAAAAAAACGGACTATGGGGATTTTTTTGAATGTGATATTTCAGCTAATTTTGTATAATTTTAATTAATAATAAATAACTGTGTGTGTGCCTATGATAAACAATCAGCGTTGTCTTACACAAACATGACGTTGTTTAATAAGAAATATGTTGTCATTTGTTTGTCTAGCAATAATATAAATATTACCATTTCGGACCAAGAAAAAAAATTAGCGGATACAGAAAAAGTTTGCTCCAGACCCACAAACGATGAAACAACAATAACATCAACTGAAGTATCTAAGATAAGCAAATCAACCAAAACACTTAGACACCGCCTTAAAGCATGAAGAAGCCAAAAGTAAAGTCAAACAATTCATCCTTGTAATTGCTTGCCTCGTTAATGGTGGAGGTTTTTTTTTAATTACTTTTTTTTTAAATTTCAATTATCCTAGTTTGTCTGAAGAGAGAGATAACGAGGAGGAAAGCTACCCACTGTAAAATCGAAATGGTTTCAGATATAAACTGCGTGTATGATTCATTTACAATAGGAAGACCCAAGGAAAGACAGTTTGCAATGGAACACGCCACACATTCTCAACACGCATACGTACTGTTTGTATTTTTTTAAAAAGAATTATTATTTAAGATAATGAACATACTAATGAACCTATATGTGGAAGACATCCAGTTGCCCCGAGCCTAGAGCTCTTCATGGGTCTCCCCGAAAACCCCCTCAGCCATCGCGGCCCCTCCCCAGGAACCATACAGCTGAGAGACCCCCGGAACGGTCGTTTCTGAAGCGGCCGTCTGGGCACCCAGGATATGGTCGAAAATAAGTCTCACAAAAAGTGACCTCACAAGGAAGGGTGAAATTTCCCTACTTCTACTCGCTACAACTTCGTCGCCAACCCGGCAAAGCAAAGGAGTCTCTATGATTAAGGACTGCCGCATAGCGGGGGATTATCAATGGCCAATCTAGGGTATTACCCCCTCTGGAAGGTTTCCTCAGAGCTTGCGTCCACTAAGTTCTTCATGGCACCTGTTGCTAATCCTTACTGGCACTCCTGGTCCTAAACATGTACCGCTCACTGACGTTGCTAGTGAGTGGGACGAAATGGTCGATTTGAAATAACCCGACCCTCAATGGGTACTTTGGTTTTTATGATCGACATATAATCCTCCGCCTAAGATCCGTACAGCATCTGTAATCATATGCGACTAGCACCTAACACCTAACAAAACGGATTTTGGCATTGCCTGCCAGGTGTTGTTGGTTTCGGACTGCGACCTGTTCTGTTACCCTACTCGGTATCTGAGCCACGTAGAAACCACCCCTTCTCGGTAAGGAACTACCCCTTCACGGAGTGTTCCCATAATTTAAAATAATAATTCCTTAACATGTACACATATAAGCCATATTGTTGTAAACTTAAATTTTATAAAATTAATATAGAAATAATTATATGTTATCTAAACAAATGACCATTCTTTTAACTTTTCCATTATTACAGTTTTTTTTAATGTTCATTTTTTATTGTTATATATGATACATACTTTAAATATTGATATTTTATTTGAAGATCATCTTTAATAATGAAGAGATATAAATCTAACATATATGTACATGTTTTTAGGAATAATTGCTAAATGGATTGACTGAGTCAGGTAGTAAAGAAAAAAATTACGAGGAATTTTGGTAAAACTGAAATTGATGTGTTAACTAATTTCTCATTGTAATTAACGTGAATGCGATTTTTACGTCAATAATTATCTTAGATAGAATGATAACTTAAAATAATTAAAATTTCATTGAAAGTAAGATAAGATATATTAAACGTTGTACGTAGTATTCATGCCTATGCATGAGAAATATGAAATTCGAAGGCAGCTAGTTTCTGTTTACATAATTAAATGCTAAGTTCTTTTAAATATACATACATACTCAAGAACATAATAGGACAGCGTAAACAAGATGGTACACATTACTTTTTAAACTAAACTAAATCAGTTATAATGGTTGTTTACTTTGTACTGCCTATATTTGTCTTTGTGCTCTTTGTTAGGCAAGAATTACGGTATTTTTTAAATTATTTGTTTTCTTTTGTAAACAGTGGCGAGTGCCGTATATTAAAATTTGTTGTTGAAAACAAAATTTGTAAAACAATTTCTTAAAATATTCACAAAAATAAATAAAATGATTAAATAAGGTAAGTGCAGATGCTTAATAGTATTTTATAGCTTCTGGTAGAGCACTCAAATCTTTTAGAATGTAGAATGCCTACGAAAATATTTTTTTTTCCGGGGAGATCCACGAAGAGCACTAGGCTCGGGGATACTGAATGTATAATTACTCTTAAATAATAATTATTTTCTTAATGAAAAAACAACAACTTAAGGATAGGAAAATAACACTTAAAGATTATAGAATTTTATATTTGATTACGCTGGAACCATAGGCGTCACTAGGCTTGATGTCACCCAGTGCAGTAGCTCATAGTGTCAGCCCTTCACGACTTACCCCATAGACCTCATCTGAGTCGGCCAGTCCAATAAAGGAAGATACAGTAATTTACATATTGGTTTCGCTCCTTGTGATGTTTCACCAATTTGAACCCTAACCTCCCCCCCCCCGATAGTGACGACTCTGGCTGGAACAGGTAGTAAAGAATACATTATAGGGAGCTGATTAAAGCAACGATTTCTATGTTTTATTTCAATAACTAATTAAAATAAACGAAATTTTAAAAAAAATATGTTAAATATATATCGATTAATGGATTAATTTAGTCTCGTTGTAATTTGACAATTGTTTATTGAATGAATGTAGGTTAATTGGCTTATATTTTATTTCATGCTTTATAATCATACACGCTCAACATATAAACTGATTTATCTTATCGGTTAAAGTTTTTCGAGAATTTGAATTATATTTTTCCGCATAAAATTGGAATCGTATTGTATTCAATAAAACACATATCTAGTAACGTGTCTTTAGCTTGTTGGCGTTATCGTGGTTGATATAAGAAGTAATAATTACAAATATAACCCAACATTAACTGAAATAAAATACACTTGCATATTTTCTTTCATTTTAATAAGGATTATACATGTTTGAAAAACAATTAAACGTTCATAATGTTTAATACATTGTTCTTTTTGAAATGGGTCACCATGGTCAAGCGTTCCGAGGGTCGTGGGTTCGAATCTTCGTGATGGCAGAGATTTGCTCTAACGGCCAAGGGTGCCCCTGAGTCCACCCATCTACGAATGGGTACCTGACATTATTTGAGGAAACAAAGGCGGCAGGGAATGGCGTGGACCCTCATAGCCGTGGCCTGTGGTCGCTGCATCACGTTCTTATCAGAACGTAGGACGCAATGATCTTCTGTGTAGAATGAAAGTCTGAAATAGATTGATAATATAAAACGGTGCAAGTGTCACATTACTTTAAAACAAGAAACGCAAATCTGTCATATAAATTAATCATTTTTTAATGAGTTAAGACCCCTTTAAAAAAACATACCGGTATTCCTCCACTTGAAATACTTATTATTTTACAACTATTGTCCTGCATTAGTGATTTGTTTCTAGCATTGTTTTTAATCTTTATCGAACATACTTAGTATTGAAATTTATTACATATAAAATCACGTTATAACATGTAAACCATGAAGTGGGTCAGAAATTTATGAAAGTTTTTGCAACATTTTTACGATAAAAAATTTGAGAAGTATGATTTTTTAAAAATTATAAATTCTTACAATTATTTGAAATTTTCTTACTTTTTGGAAAGCAGACATAGATAGGTTTACTCTTATTATTGAAAGTTTGTGCCAAGCAAAACGAAAGTAAATCTTTATAAAGTTTAACGTACAACAAGTTACATAACCCATATATATTCTAGCTCATTGTCAATAAAAAGTTATGGTTGTTGATTTTAAACAATTTTAACCACAATATATTTCATAAAGACATACACATATATATTGTACGCTAAAATACTTTCTACTTGTTCTTTACTAATGACATATGTATTGAAGAGAACTTTGCTTCAACCCACCACTGCGGACGTGGGGAACATTTTCTTAGTCTTTTTGCGTTTTATTTTGTCAATAGCAGCTTAGAAGATAATAAGGTACTCATGGAAAGTGTTTTTTTTTAAATTAGTTATTTCGAAACTATAAATAGAAACATATTGTAGTTTATTTTATTGAAATACTAATAGAGTGGAATGTAAGGTTAAGGTGTGAAATTTCAGCAAGTTTATTTGACATAAATCATCAATCTTTAGTACATTCAAGATTAAAGAAACTACAGTTGGAGATAACCTTATCTTATCTTATCTGTTTACAGACGCTCCTTCTATACAGAAGATTATTGCGTCCTACGCTTATCTATGGTTTGTGTTTAGTCCTGCATTTTTATTAGAGATTTAAATGTTGATAAAGTGTTGGTTTTCCTGGATTCTTCAGGCAACATATTACACGCCCGAATTCCGGACGGGAAGAAGGAAAACTTGTATGTGTTTGTTCTTGCATACGGAATAAGAAAGGTGTTTTTATCTTTATGTCTATCTGAGGGTTGTATTAAGTTATCTTTGTGTTGTATTTCTAAATTAGAATTAATTGCTTTATGTATGATTACTACTTTGCTCTTGGTTCTTCTATCCTCTAGTGTTTCAAGGTTTAATGATTTAACTAATGTTGTTATTCTTGTCAGTTTTGAATATTCTCCAGTAATGAATCTGGCAGCTCTTTTTTGAATTTGTTCTAGTTTATCAATGTTTTCTTTGGTGGATGGGTTCCCATACAGAAGATGCATATTCTAGTACAGGTCTCACCAAAGTGAGGTAGCAATGGAAGATTGGTTGATGAGAATTTTATATGATATTTTAATAGTCGTTACAAGCAAATATAACGAAAATAAACAATTGACAACAACGAGTTTAGAATAAAAATATTCTCTCTATTTGGATTTAAAATATGTTACAGTTCAAATGTTTAAACCTTATAAATATTGAAGTAAGCCGATAATGTTTTATTATATTTATTGTGTTAATTTCGACTATATACATAATTATCAGCCATTCATTAATGAAAACGACTTGTGTTGATATAAACATTATTGACTTATCTGCATGATTCATGATCCTTTGTATTGGGGAATATATATAGAAAGTTTGTGCTCTACCTCCGTTTCCTCTGTTAAGTCTACTTCTTAAGATGTTAATATCTTATCAATTTAAATTTTAAAAACAAATACCACACGAACTATTAGTAACCATTGGAAAAGTTTTCACCCACTAATGTAAACAATTGGATTTATTATTTAAGACAAAGTCAATCTTAACTGTGTTCAGTTGTATTACTACATGGGTAAATATCCAAACATTCATCCCCGACAGCCAAAATAAAATCAAACTTTTTTGTTAGAATGAAAAATCAAGATCTATAATTTACCAGAGCAAGAACAAGTCATGTGCAAATAAGCATGAGGAATGAACCTCATTGGGGTCGACAAATCACAGGTTACGGTTTGGAAGGCGAGAGTAGTAAAAGGTGTGGGTGGGGGGGGGCAGGAAACAGCAGCCGCAGTGCACATGTCTCAAGACAAACAATGGGTCGGCGGTCGTCGTCCCCCCCCCCAACCAACGTTCACTCGTGTTATTTGCATTGCGTCGTGCTGCTTTTTGTGTCCGTTTTTTGCCCTTCCCCCCGTTCTTTGCACTATTAATGAGCAGGTCTGCGGCGTATGCTACGCCATGGTTCATATCTATTATAAATTGTTTTAGAACGAATGGGGTTATTTTGTTACCCTCTTCCCGAAACCGATATTTACTATTTCTGCAAACACTACTGTATGCCCTATGAAACGTTCTCCTACCAAAAAAGTATGGTTCCTTGGAATGTTTATAGCAATCCTCCTTATATAATAAAAGGCAATGTTCTGTCCGGTGATTAATAACGATTGGTCCCTCAAACACATATGACTCCTACAGCCAAACATATTGAACACGTTTAAGGGGACGTACAAAACGAGTTATTTTTGGTGCATTACTTCTTCCAAGACTTTATTTTGAGTAATACGCGTTGGGATTTATAGTCAAAAGCTCTGTTTTTACGAGTTATTTATTTTAACTGCAATGAATAGTATTTTTGACGTGAAGCACAAGTATGCCGGTTGAGACGGCTGTTGGAGGGGAGTTACAACTTGCAACCGAACGATGGCGGAACGTCTTTGGACGGGCTTTAATATATAGAGGGGCAACTTTGTGAACTTTTAAAGGTTTCTTTTCATTGGTAGTGGCAGGCATGCATATCAATATCATCACTCAAACTGGGTAAAAAGGAGAGTATGAGATTCAAAAACAAAGTATTTATATTTTTACTATGCCGACTCGGTAGCGTATTGTATCAAAGAAAATGTTAATTATTTTATAAAATTAATACAATTACAAGTTGTAACAACTTTGATAACAGTTTTTCGATAAATAAACGTGTTTCTTCAAACAATATCATCTATAGTTGTATGGGGCCGTCCTTTAATGACATTTAACGCAATCGGGGCAGTGGCGTAGCGAGGGGGGCAGGGGGGACATATGTCGCTGGGCGCCACGTTAGGGGGCGACAAAATGAGTATTAAAACGCATTACTTAATTTCATTTTGATTTAAACTAATGTATTCCAAATACATTTGCTAGATTGATTTTTGAAGCTCCACACATATCTTTGTTACAAACCAGTTGGCAAGCAGGATTTTGGCGCCCCCATTGAGCATTAAGGGGCGCCATTCGACAAATAAACAAATGACACATCCACAATGTAGTATTGATGATGGCTTTTTAAAAAAAACTGTGAGTTGCTGGGAGTGAGACTAGGGGAGCAGTAAGAAACAAAGGTGATTCTATTAAATTAACAGACCAGACAGAGACCACACTAAAAGCAACCGAAATGACCAAGACAAAAAAGGAGTGGCTTAAAGCAGTGTTTCTCAAACTGTGGTCTGCGGACCATAGTGGTCCATGAAGATGTGACTAGTGGTCCACGAGCAAAGCATGAAATTTACGCACTGTGTGATTCATAATGTAAAACTAGCAAGTAAAATAATTAACGCAGACTTAAAATATATTTTTATCTTGCCTAAATAGTTTTATAAATTTTATCAAAGGCTCGTCCATTAAATTCTCGTCTCTTTGATTTCTTATGCTCAATTGTTCGCTGGTTATCAGACAGTTTGAATTACGTGATGACGTAAGAGAGTTTCTTGTTGAAAAAAACTCAAAGGTTGTTGATCATTTGAACCATAGCTTATGGGTTGCTGTTCTAGCTTATATGGCTGAAATTTTTGAAGAACTCAATAAAGTTAATTCAACTCGGCAAGGAAAGCAAACACATTATATTACTCTCAGTGACAAAGTGTCTGCTTTTATGAAAAAGCTTGATCTTTGGAAAAGAGGATTATTTCAAGGTAACTTTGACATGTTTGATCAATAGTACGAAATCACCGAGAAACCAGAAAATGCTGAAATAATTTTTTTTTAAATGTTGATAAATTTGATTTCTGGTTATATTCAATCATTGCAGAGCCAATTTTAATTCAACTTTTGTGATTTTTAACGTTCAGTGGTTTTTCGTGGGTTTCCATTAACAGTCTCGCACACATTGACTCAAATAAAATTACCAACATCGTAATTAAACCAATTCATTGAACTGACTAGCGACACCACTTTGAATATGTTGCATTAAAAAGTGCACTTAATGAAATTTAGGAGTACTCTGAACTCTCTCAGATAGCTTTTAAAATACTTTTAGTCTTATAAACTTTGTGGAAGTGGATTTTCTGCATTGCTTACAATAAAATCAAAACATCGTTCGTACTAAATAAACTAATCAAGCAGTCTTTTTCATACAGACTACTGTTTATGACTTAATTTTTTAAAATAATAATTAGCAAGTATAATTAAATAAGAAGACTATGAGACTAATATAAATGACATTTGTTTGTTACAAAATAAAGCCATTACAATATTGTTTTTGAAGCAGCAAATCGTAGCATAATAGCATAGTTTTTACTAACTAACATGTATACTACTTATAGCTAGCTATTTACACAGTATAAATATATTTAACTTTCCAGCAGGGCAGTAGCACATTTTTTAGTAGTGGTCCGTAGCTAAGACACACATTTTTCAAGTGGTACTTGAATCTCAAAAGGTTGAGAACCACTGGCTTACAGAAGGTCTCTCCTCTCAAGAAGAATTGTTAATTCACGTCTTTTTGCTGCATGCTGTGACTCTTTTTAAAAAGACAAATCTTACTTCCCCCATTCCACTATGGATGGAGTAAAGTGGGGGAGGGGATGGAAGGTCTCTCCTCTCACGGGCTTGTGTCAGTATTTCAAATCAAATTGGATTCCTTTCATATGAAACATCAGACACCGCCTCTCTTTCCTGTCTCTCTGTGATCAAACTTGTTGCTCAGTATGATCCACTGTTAGAAAAACACCTACATGTCCGAAAAAATCCAGGTTCAGTATCTTATTTATCCCCGGAAATCCAAAATGAATGTATCCATCTACTTACATCGACTGTAAGGAATGAGCTGTTGAATGAAATCAGAATTAAAAAAAAATTATACGGTAGCTTACTTGACTCACCACCCCTGATCTAGGACACCAGGAACAGCTTTCTTAAATCATCAGATTTGTGGATGTGGATTTTCAAACTAAAAGAAGTAACCATCAAAGAATCATTTTTAGGTTTTGTACAGATACATTCCAAAGACGGAGCAAACCTTGAAAGATTTATCGTAAATAAACTGGAATCTAAAAGCATGCTACTAGCCGCCTGTTGGTCCCAATGTCATGACAATGCTGCAGTAATGACTTGCTATATATCCGGTATTCAACAGCGAATATGTGCCAGAAATCACAGAGCATTGTTCGTAAACTGTGGCAACCACAGCTTAAACTTAGCAGGAGTACACCCAGCTAAACAGAATCCAGTTGTTATCACGCTTTTTGGAACAGTTGAAAGTATACTTTTTTTTCTCTTGTTCAAAAACTCTTTGGGGAGAATTCAAAAGAGTTGTTCCAATCACAGTGAAGAGGGAGTCTGAAACACGTTGGAGTGCACGATCAGAAGCAGTGAAAAAAATTTATGAAGGACTAGATGAGCTAGTAGGGCTGTTGGAAAATTATCAGAACATATAAATATGACGCCTGACACAAGATGTGATTCAGAAGCTTTGCTGGTAGATATATCAAACTTTAACTTCCTAGTTTTGTTACATTTCTGGAACATCATACTAGGGAAGATTTATTGTGTCCAGAAACGGTTGCAGAATCCTACTGTGAATTTCAAGGAAGCAGAATCTGATCTTGAATTACTTTAGCAAGAAATTGTCAAAATTCGTGATAATTTGAGCCAGGTTGCAATAGACAATGGAGAACAATATGCACAACTTTGGGAATCGAGGTTGACAGAAGGATTAGGTGACATCGGAGGATGCCTGTAGAATTAATAAGAGATGCGGGACTTTCTGCAGAAGAAGAAATTGTACGTGATTTGAACAGCGTAATTGATAGACCCCAAAAGGAGTTATCAATACCGTTCTTATGTCTAAAAAACCTAAACAACAAGTTTGGATTTTTACTAGACGTGAAAACTCTTCTTGCTGAGACAAAAGTCGATACATTTCGTTAAAATTGCTTTGATTTTGCTAATTTATACGATACTGGTCACGAATTGTGCACAGAAATCGGAAACTGAAAAATGCTGCTCAGTACCCGGACTGAAGTTCTACCGGAAACCCCTATGGATCTTCTTGGTTTTATTGTTATTGGAGATGACGCATTTACGAATCTGCGCACTTCACTTTAAATACTTCTAACAATTGCTGTTTCAACTGACAGCTGTGTGCGGTCCATCAGAAAACTGAAGCTTATTTTGTCTAATTTACGTGCTTCAATGCTTCGTCTGAGTGATCTTGCACTTGAGAAACACTTGAGAATATTAATTTTGACAACGTGATTGTCGAGTTTGCGACATTCAAATAAAGGAGGATCAACTTTTTTGAAGACAATGTCTATTCCAGTCATGTATAATTAGTAGAGCTTTTTTATTCAAATAAATTTTTAACAATCGTATAGAGAATTATTAGCCTGTATTCTATTTCATTAAAATATCAGATGATTTGAAAAAGAACCATATAAACCATAAAATTTCAATTTTTTCTTGGGGGCTCAGTGAGCCCCCAGAAATGTTTCGGTCCGACAAGGGGCGCAGATTTTGTGTCATGTCTCCGGGCACACATTACCCTAGCTACGCCACTGAATGGGGGTGGTGGGTGGGAGGGGGTCACACTTTTGTGAAGAAGTGCGACGAGGAGTGAGGTGGGTTAAAAATCGGTCAAAATCTTGTGACGTCATTTATGGGCGGCCCCTTGGTTAAAAACACAACTTTAAAAATACTGATTTCTTTTATTACGTCATACAATGTTATTATGATAGGCATTTTGATTGTTCAATAATACTGTTAAAGAAGCAAATATTATTTTAAAATCTTTTAACATGAAATAATAATACATCCAACATTAATGAGTTTTTTAAAACATGTTTTGTTTGTTATATTTTCAAATAACATCGTAATAATTGCATGATTGAATATAATAGAAAATTAATTTCAATTTCTTTTTTTTTAATTTTCTTCTTGGACAAAAGTCTTTATTTAAAATATGTGAAATGTTGAACTTTTATTAAAAATATAACAGAGGACAAAATTATTGATTGACGTCCCCGGCATTATTTCGCTATCCAAATAATTTTGTGCACGTTGACTTTAATTAACTTCCTGCCTGATGATCGTCATCAAGGGGGCTTGTTGGTAGGTGACTGTTTAATGTGCTGGCTGCCTTCCTCAGCCTAGCACTTTCATTTGGTGAGTTATTTTTTTATTAATATTCTTAACTTGAAACAACATTTTGAAGTATTCAAATAATTGAAGAAAAAATAAATAAATTATAACAAACACAGCTGGTTTTAAAATGATTTTTTATTTAACTCACCAAATTTTGTTTTAATGAATTGTATTTTTTGCAATTAATAATTTTCTTTTAAAATTTAATGTTACTATTCCAGCTTAAAAATGTTATGTCTCAAATTATGGTTAGTCGTTTAATACAATAACATTTAAGCAATTTAACTTTAAAGTTTAATATTCGATTATGAAATGGCGATCTTACGTAATTACCAGTTACTCATTAATGTCTGATGCAATAGCGTAAGAGTTAATTTTTTCTATATTTCCCCAGAGTAATAAATATTTAAATACTATCCTCATGAATATTTTTTTTTAAAAATCTTGCCAGTTAGGAAAAAACACTTGCTGTTAATGATTTTTATAATGTCATTATATGCAACGAACTTATTCAACACCTTCATTGTAACTAAATCATGTCATTCATTTTCAGAATGGAAAATAAATGGACTCTTTTTTAGTGGTAAACGCTGACTTCAGTTGAACTTTGGAAACTAATCCTTGTTTAACCTGGGATTAACTCCAACAAATTTCAAATGACTTCAACAACGGAGAAAACCACCACGATTTCTTCCTCCTCCAGCAGTGACAATACGACATCAATCATCGTTGGCACTACACTTTCCGTGGTATTAATTTCTTTTATCGTAGGCGTCATCTTATTCCTACTACGTCGTCGAAGAGTTAAAACACCATTGAGGAAAAGCATCAACGGCGATGGTGACGTTAGAGCGTTTGCCAAAAGCTTTAGGAAGATATCCCCTGACGTGAGGCACAACGATCTCAACTTTCATGATAATCGAATCTATTCAAATCTGAACCCCTTTAACTACAACAACAGAAGCAGGCACGATTACTATATACCCGGGAAACATCCGGGCGATTACTCATCAGCTAAAACTTACGGCAAGAGAAGCAATTCATCGGGAGACATTCCAGATGTTCGGAAATTTACTAATTCCAGAGACTGGAGAGGCAACAACGCGTTTCGTAAATATTCCAACGAAAACATCCGAGTAAATCCTTTGTATTCTTCGGGAATTCGACGCTCTGGAGTATACAGCAGTGTTAGGGATAGTGGCTACTCCAGGACATCCCGCGATTCCAGTGACGACGGATACAGCACTATCCCAAGTGTGGTGCTGGACGAGCGGTTCTCCTTTCAAAGCGGTTACGCCGTACTACCACACGACTCGCACTGCAGCATTTACACTGTGGTCCCCAACGACTATACCTTGCGGCCTGTTCCTTTTAATGGAATAAGTTCTCCGCGTAATCCTGATCAAACATCGGGGTACATTGTAGTGAACGATAGTAACATCGATAGTTTCCGTCAGAAAGTTCCACGCGATGAGAGAAGCCGATTCCATCTTGCACCACCACTGCTGCGGCCACTCAACAGTGAATACATCACCGTGAAAGAACGTGCGTTAAGTGATGAGTACATCCGACTCAAAGAAGACGACTATCCGGTCTCGGATGAGGAACACATTTTAAGATTGGATGAATCGGATCGTGGGGGTGGTCGTAGGACGGAGACCAATTTAATTTGTTCCCATGAAAATAGTTCTTTTACACGTTCCCGGGGCAGTTACGGACGGTTCCTCAACCAGCGCCTCAACTCTGACTACGTCACCATCAATGAGAACGGAAGCATCAAGTATCTGACAAGAGTCAGGTCAACTGAGCCTCGGGCGCCAGTGCCACCGGTGGTTCTGCCGCAGCACAAAGATTACGTCACGATGTCAACTCTGGTCAATGGAATGGATTACAGGGCATTAGCAGATGAGACCGGTCACAATTCACCGGGGCTTACTCCTGGAAGGGATCAGCCGGTGAGGTCAGGAGGACAAACCACAGGTCGCCATAACTTAACTGGAGTCGATACAACTGATAGTTACAATATAGACGATGGGATAGAAGCGTAGTTGTGGCATTATTTCTTAGAACTATGTATGATTCGTTTATGATACGAACTCTGTACAATAATATGTCATCCTGTAACAATGAAATTTGGAATAGAATTATGCTATAGTATGGTAACGTTTGAGAGCTTTTTGACCCATATAAGTTATACTTTTATAAAGATAAATTAATGGGGAAACGATGGCTAATTTACAAACTCCGATAACAAATTTTCAATCTCCTTGAACTTGGAGGGCTCACGAAAATATATGCAATAAATTGCCTTACATTCATATAGGTACCGTGATGTCCTTTCAATAGATGCTATTAAAGTATTTTTAAAAATGTTTTGGCTATTTATTTGTCTTTCAGAAAATGAATACTGTAAAAAACAAACTCTATGATACTAATATCGGTAATTTTAGCTCAACAATACTTAAAGTTGCACTGGGACCTTGCTTTTTAAAAGGCTGATTTTTTCAGACGACCATACTTCGTGGGCTAATATGTTTTGAAAGTACATAAATAGGAAATTTAATGCCATGAATTTTTATTAAAAGTTATGTGTATTGCAGTGAAGAAACAAATGAAGGAAATACACGTGCATCATAACCACATGATGATTCATAGTCATCAAATGACCTTTAAATGAAATTTAAATTAAATGTAATTAGACCCCTACCAACCCCCTCCCCTTTTTTGTAGGCAATGGCGTTTTTTCAACATTATTTAAGTGCATGTATTTATTTTTTGTATGTGTTTGCATAGTAAATTATAGTTATTGAAAGTCTCTACTCAAATCGATGAAACTGGAAATTATTTACAGTTTTTGCACATAATGAATGTCTATGTGTCATAGTTTTTAAAGTACCGTCGCATTTATACTAGCATAATAGGTTAATTATTTAATGTCTTCTTGGTCTTTAGTAATGCATAATTGTTTTAATATCCAGAATAAAGTAAAATAAATAAAAGGTAAAAAAGGATTTAAAAAAAAACACGTTTTTATAAGTGGACTAAAGAGAATAAAAAAATGTAAAACTTATAAGTTCAAGTACTTTGGTTTAATATGATTAAAAACGTGGGTCGGGCGCTTATGAGATTTAACATATGTCATATGTGGTTCACTCATTCGCTCACTTATAGATCTCTCTTTTGCCTTCTAAATTATAAATCTGTAATTGTTATACCAAACAACCGCCCCACGTTTTTAGTCATATTAAATCAAAGTACATGAACTTTTAAGTTTTAAATTATTTTCTTCTTTTTAGTCCACTTAAAAAAACGTGGTTTCTAAAAATCTTATTTTTACTTCTATTTATTTTATTATTTTTTAGTCCACTTATAACAACCTGTTTTTTTTAAATATTTTGCTACCTCTATTTATTTTACCAAACACCGCATAAGCGCCCGCCCAACGTTTTAAAAACACGGTGATGTGGTCACGGGGTGAACTTATGAAATTGTAACACAATGCATTGTCATCCAAGATCAATCTTTGGTAAAATTTTTAGATCTCTAGGACTATCAGAAGTGGTTTAATTTTACGATGGCAGATTTGAAAAATGTTGGACAGACACACAATGCCACAGGAGCGAAAGCGAGTTAATAAAAAGGTGGTAATAAAATGAAAAATCATTTTCAAAGTGTTTTTTTATTTGTTGTTTTCTCTTTAACAGTGTGAATATTTGATTGCCGTTTTTTATAAGTTGTTATAACCTAAATTCAACTAATATGGCATTATTAATTATTTTAAAAAAAAATAAATAATAATATAAACTCAAACAACTCTTCCATAACAAATTCGTTTGTTACATAATTGTTTAACTTTTGTTCTTAAACAGAGAAAGTATAAAAACAACATACAGCTTGTAGTTTCCAATATCGTGATTCACGAGGATTAACCTCTCAAAGTAACCTGTGGTAAGCGTTGTCTCCAAGGACTCTCAAAATAATTTGTTGCTATTACGTTCACCTGTCACGAGGATGTTATTTCAATTTATAAAACAAATAATTTTTTTTAAAATTAAAAGTCAATAATTATCAATATAAATTAGTTAATTTTTTTCAAAAATATATTTTCTCGTTAAAAAAAAACAAAAAAAAACAAAAAAAACAACAACATTATGTATATCAATTTTGGGAGCCCTGACTCTTTTATCTAACCTTCACATATACTGTATAGAAATGTTGACATTAGAAAACACCACGAAAATGTCTTTGACATTGTTTGCAGTTGATATCTTCTGAGATAATAGGATTCATAAACAAACAAAACTCACTTCTGATAGTATTCAAAATAAAAGGATTCCGAACTCTCATTTATTTCTGAAATATTAGTTGAAAGGAAAACTATGAGGTTTGTTTATCTTATTTATTTTATATAAATTGTAATTGAAGACATTCAAAACGACTATTTTCTTTAAAGTCATTTATGTGGGATAAAATTATTTGAAGAAAAAAAAGAGTAATTTTTAAATAAACTAAGTACAGAAAAGAAAATTGATTTCAAATATTTATATTAATTTCTACATTAACCGAATACATTATTTTTAAAACAAAATATAACTAATAATATATTCAAAAAATAACAGGAACTGTAATAAGTTATTTCATCAAGATTTAAATTTTGAAAACCACATATTCATATAAAGGTGTTGGTATTTGTAAAATGCCATTAACATATGTTATTATACCAGTTGACAAGTCTTAAAAATTAAACTGTTTGTTTTTCGTAACCAAATTTTATGTCAAATACTTGCAATTAGAAAGATTTTATTAACAAAAATGTGCACTTCTCAAATAAAGATCTGATTCTAATAAGGTATGTAATTTTATAACACTATAAAAAAACTATCGGGTGATTACATGACAGATTGACTACGAAATAATGAGTACCAGTGGCGTAGCGAGGGGGGGGGGCAGGGGGACATATGTCCCCGGGCGCCACGTTAGGGGACGCCAAAATAAGTATTGAAACACATTACTTAATTTTATTTTGATGTAAACTATTATATCCCAGATACGTTTGCAAGATTGAATTTTGGAGCTCCGAAAATATCTTCTTTGCAAACCAGCTGGCAAGCATGATTTTGGCGCCCCATTGAGCTTTAAGGGGCGCCATTCTACTCATAAGTAAATGACACAACATCCACAATGATGAATTTCTAAAGGCGTTTAAAACAAAACCAGTGAGTTGCTGGGATTGAGACTAGGGGAGCAGTATTTTTGGAACAGTTGAAAGTATACATTTTTGTTTTCTCTCGTTCAACAACTCGTTGGGAAGAATTAATAAATAGAAGTAAAAAAAAAGATTTTTTAAAAACCACGTTTTTATAAGCGGATTAAAAAGAAGAAAATAATTTACAACTTATACGTTCAAGTACTTTGATTTAATACGACTAAAAACGTGGGGCTGGTGTTTGATATGAAAGTTAAATGGAGATCTCTAAGTGAGAGAATGAGTGAACTGCATATGTAAAACCTCATAAGCGCCCGCCCCACGTGGGGGGGGGTTCGACAAGGAGTGCAGATTTTGTGTCATGACCCCGGGTGCACATTATTCCAGCTACGCCACTGATGAGTACGTAGAAGAAGTTTGAATTCTAACGAAATAATATTGTTTGTGTCACGGAGACTAAAGAATGTTAAATAATATGTAACACAGCACCATCGCTGCACCCTTGCCTATTTAAGATTTTCGATTAATTTCTACATCTAGTCAATTAAAAAGATCAACATTGATTGATATTCAACTTACAGCATCAATAATTGATGACTATATATATCTGATATAATGCGTTTTTTAACAAACACACAGCGGTCACGTTTGAATATTTTTTTAAACTGCCATAATATTTAAAGGCAAGAGTATTATCTTATCCGTTTCAGACACTCTTTCTAATCAGAAGATTATTTACACTGAGATCAAGGGTTAGAAATGATTGTAGAAAAAGAATTCTTCGATGAGATAGAATTATGTATGGAAGATAAACGTATAGATTCATTGGAAACTCGAATATTTTTGAGACTGGTTAAGATAGAAGTTGAATTACGGTAAGATGTTTGAATTGAATCGAATTGTGATTTTATTTTTTATATTCCAGTTAAAGTCCACTTTAATAGATTAACTAATAAATTATAATATATTAGTCTCATTGACATCAATGATAAAAAATTGTGAAAAAAAAATAAATAAATAAATAAAAAAATTCCCATTTCACAAACGTAAGTGCATGAAAGTATATATAAATCTGCATTACGCACTCAGTTGAAAATTTGCAAAACTAATTCAATAACAATTAACATAATTATAGTTTCCCTAGTTTTACTTTTGACTAATTATAAATAATTAGTAAAATGCAAAATTAAAAATACATATATTATGTATTTAAAGAAACACAATCGATTTGCCATGAACATTTAAAGCTACAGGCGACAAATACAATCGACAAAATATGGCATTGAAACTATTTGAGATACATAATTGTGTCGCTTTGATCAAGCGATCTTCTTAAAAAATAAAAGTAATAGAAGAGAAACTAACAATCAAACATTTTTATTTGTACTTTCTTTTTGTTTTTATAATAAATTTTCTCCCTTTTGTGTCAAATCATAGCAAATCTTGAAATTAAAATTGAACCAACTTCGCGTTGCTCTATCCGCTTAGGAATTAGTTTGTTTTTGATTGCACATCATGCAAGGTTTATTGAACATACACATATGTTTTCCAACTAATAGGTTATTAAAACATGTTATACATATAACTTTGCTCTTATTCCTTAGCAAAACGAGTTGTTCAAGAGTTTTTAAAAAGATATTTTAAAAAGAAGTAACGTCATATACGGGATCACTCAAGTTTTAGTAGAGGTAAGTTGTATAGCCATGGTGGTGGCGTTATAGGCATGGGTGGTGGATAAATGATTACACTTAACAGTCGTTTAGACATCTGGAAGTTAAAATTGATATTCCATGTAGATGTTTGTGTGCGGTATTAAAGAAAACTCACTGGTAACGTCAGATCAAAGAGATCGCAGTGCTTATCTTATCTTATCTGTTTACAGACGCTCCTTCTATACAGAAGATTATTGCGTCCTACGCTTATCTATGGTTTGTTTTTAGTCCTGCATTTTTATTAGAGATTTAAATGTTGATAAAGTGTTGGTTTTCCTGGATTCTTCAGGCAACCCATTCCACGCCCGAATTCCGGACGGGAAGCAGGAAAACTTGTATGTGTTTGTTCTTGCATACGGAATAAGAAAGGTGTTTTTATCCTTATGTCTGTTTTGTACAGGTATAAAAACAAATCAATTTCACTAGAGGAAGGTCAAAATTGAAAGTAAAATTTCACAATAAACATACACACACACATACACACGCATAAACGCACATATACACGCTAAAACAATCTTTTACTCTACAGACTATAGCCACAGACTTAGCCGATGTGCATATATTCTTTTATATTGATTTGTTAGGCATAATGTATTGTTTATAGTTAAGTTTTATTCTTTAATGTTTTCCCCCTTTACTTTCAATGTGAACTAGACAGAAATATATGATGCAGAGAATGAGAGGCCTGGTGATTGTGGTGATTGTTTCAACTTGGTTGCTGCACAGATCACTTGGGAGTCGAGTAAATAAAACTCAAGTATTCAGTTTTGAAAATGGAAATGTTCGAATCACATTTAACTGGCAACTATTTAAAGAGTTAGTTATTTTTATAAATTTTTAATATATTTTTTTAAAATGTATATAGTTATAATAAATGTAATATAATAATAGTTAAAATAAATATTAATAAATTTCTATCGAATTGTCAATGCTGTCTTTTTTTTCTTAATTAAACATGTCAAATCATGTAATTGACTCTATCCCGTTTAACTATTGGCTTGATGTCGTAAATCATTATTATCCGAATATTAAATTTTCTAAGATCAGATTAATTATATGACAACAAATATTTTCAAATTGAACTAATATTAATTTCATTCTGCTTTGTGGAAAAGTCCATTACTGTACATATATCTGAGAGTGTTGTTTCCTAGACTCATATCTCATAATCCATCTAAAATATTTGTCTGCGTTGACCATACTGGTTAAACGCGGTTGAATGTCCGATTTTATACACATGTATGTATTTCGCAATACTAAATATTATTATCTTGTTAGCAAACACAAGTTCTTAAATTTTTAGAATACAATACATACACTATTTTTAGAAAATCCAGAGCTAAGAGTTGCTTACCTCACTACATCTTTTTACTAGTTACTATGCAGTGAATATTTCTTACGAAACCAGTGTATCCCCCCTCCCAAATGACAGAAATTTTCAAAATAAATACACATCAGATAAAAAAATAAAGTTATACAGAACTTTCATTTATTTAATTTATTTTTATTTTATTCATTTATTTCTTGAACAATTTGATGCGGATGTTCGAAAAGAGGTATTTTTTGGTGCAGTAATTTGGTGCGCTGCTTTCTAAAATTAGTAGCGTCACGGACAGACAGAGGCAACAGACAGACGCGACATACATTGCCAATTATGTATATTGATGATTTAATAATAAATTTCGTATCCAGCTAGTTAACCATTTAGTCTGTAGAAATTTATACATATATATATATATATTAAAATTAATAGCAGATTATGAAGGTGAAATAACTGTAAAAAATTGCACTCAGTTAAGACGATACGTTTGTCGTCATTAAAGTAATTACAATTTTTTCTACGAGATAGGTATAATTTGTTAATTGGATGTATGCGCTCATATAATGTCTTTCCAACTGGGAAATAAATGAAATAGAGGGAATCTCTTTGGCATATTGGAATGGAAAGAACCCCCATCTATCTAAGAACAAATGAAAATATTGTTTTTTTTCATGTTAATAATAAGATTTCTTATATGCTTCCTTTGATTAATATGTAAATATTTTTTTATAGTCTTATTTTAAATAATTAAAGAACATTTCGAATTCCCTCTGATTATTTTCAAAAAGAGAGCTTCCCTTTAGAAATAATTAGGAATTTCTTAGAAACAGAAAACATTGTTTGCTATTAAATAGTTTGAGAACAAAATATGATATATGCTTTTACTTCAAGAGAGTGTATTTGCTTGTAGAAAATATAAAAATTCAATATGAATTAAAATCCTTACTTTTCATTTTTTTTAAATTCTCATTTCAGTTTTCTTTACTGCCTCTGTAGTACCAAAACTGACAACTGTACGGCAGTAGCTTTCCGGCGATATACTGATAATGATCTCAAAAAGGTGACTGCTAAGTATGTGACATATACACATGAAAACAGATCAGGTGATATGAAAACATGTTCGATTTCACCCGTAACTAATTACGGCTTTAGTCTTATATGTCAACGTAACAAATCGCGAGACAAATGCCTGAATATTAGCCTTAGTAACGACAGAATGTTTTGGGCGACGAAGTGTCTTCTAATTGGAGTCCAAGTTAACACTGAGCTGAACTATACCACCATGGACAAGGGGATAGTCACGGAGTCGTGTGATCTGGACTCCCCAAATACAACGACACTCCGAACAACAAAAACGATCACTTCTCAATTGTTTAGTACGGAATGTTCGCAAAGTTACTTGTCAACTGATCTCGCATTAAAGACTATTGATCCATATATGGACGACTCTGTAAGGTGCCCTATAGTGACAACGGACATACCCAAAACAGAAGCTAATAACACACACGAGGAAAGTAAAAACACAAACTCTAGCACTCCGTTGGTTATTGGGCTGGTGTGTGGCACCTCGGCATGTGTAGTTGTCATTATAATTATAATATATATGTTACACAAGAGAAGAATTTTCATTAAAAGCTGTAGGTCAGATGGATTAGACAAAAGATTACCAGAGTTAGATAAAGACAAATCCGAACTCCACGAGAACGTAAAATCTCGAGACTTTGGTTGTAACAGAACTGTATGTGGTATACACCAAACACAAACAGGGAAAGACAATGTCGGCTACAGCAATAACGATGAGATGTCTCAACACGTTTATGTTAACGCAGGAATTCCTGAAAGTAACATCGATGCACATGTGTATTTAAACCAGGCGGAGACTAACTCTGTAGTAACCGATATTAACAAGTCAGACGAGCATTTTTATGGAAATCAAACTAACCTAAAGAACACACTGCTTTATTTCAAAAAAGACAATAATGGCGCTGCCGTTAACTTAAAAGGAGTCGACAAAACTTCATTAAATGAAAAGACATTGAAAACTTACATGAGGGAAAGTAATCACGAACCAACGAAAATCAGATCTCACCAATTAAATACATCATTTAGTGGCGCTCACATGGCGGACAATACTAACAATTACGGTGAGGAAAATTTAAAAGCTATCAAAGACTCAAGCCTTGTTGAACCGCTACAGAACTGTATAAGCCCATTCAGCACATCAATAGATGTTACCAATGTAGTTGCTGACACAGAAGAACCCGAGCCAACCGATTTGCGATCAGTGTATTTCATTCTTGAACCATGTCCTTATAACGAGTAAATGATTTCATATCTGAAGAAGAATTTGTTTCAGCACGGCATCTAGCAGTAGCAGCACGATGCTTTGGGCTAATATACATCAAATATTGGCGTGACGACACCATTTTGAACTCATGTTATATTTAGCTTAACTTTTCTCTTTACAAATGCTTTATAAAAATCTCTCTCTCTCTCTCTTCCCTTGTCTCTCTTTCCCTCTATGTCTGTTTCTCTCTCTCTCGCTCTAGCTCTGTCTCTCCGTCTCTCTATAACTATGATTTTTTTTTAAAAACAATATGCTTACATAGCGAGCTTGCATGTTTAAAATAATTTTAATATCTTTTGAAAATTGTTTCAACAATTTTAGTTTGTAGTCTAGTCTTGTGTAAAGGTGGCCCTCTATAAAAAATTGCTAAAAAATTGTGATTGCATTTTTAATGTGTAAGAAACAAAGTTATGTCTTAGTTTTTTTTAATATATTTGGAAATAGATGTAAACATTTTCATTTGTTAAGAACATGTAAAATTCATACTAGCACACAATAATTCTACTTTGCATCCAGCATGATATTTCATTATTTTATATTTAAAACAAAATACTTTGTTTATAGACAAGAGGTTACTACACACTGACCCTCATTCCACAATGCTTTTTTTAAAAATACTATAAAATAATAACAATATGAAGGAATGGCCAGGGATAAAATTGCATGAATTATTGATAGTCATATGTGGAGATCGTTATCTGTTGATGTGCCCATGCGCTCCCCCCAACGACCGCAACGGTCACGGGACTGATGATGATGATGATGATGAAAATAATAAAACAATACAAGTTTGTATAATATTACAGACGCACTTTATATACAGAAAATTATATACTCTCACGTTTCTCCGTGTTGACTTTACTGAATGCTATAACTCAAGTAAAGGTGTGAGAGATATTTCTTCAAAATGCAATAAAATAAGGCTGTGGTTGAAATAAATAGTTCGTTTTCATTGTATGGAAACACTTTTTTGATTAAATTTATTATTAGCCATTGTTTTCATCTGACAAAATACAAAGCTAAACGCGATAAAAAAATATATAACATACATATCTGACAAAATTTATTCTTTGAAATATACATACATACATACATAAATACACATATATATTATATTTATATTTATTTATTCATTCAAAATTAAATATTACTAAATATGCCAATGGAACAAAAATAATGATATATTTTAAAATATAGTAATAGTGTTAACATTTTTTATGTGCACAATCAATGTTTATAAGGCATATAAAACTTTTCAAATTTAATAATGCTACAAACATTGTTTAATTACAGTTATAGCGAAAGAATTATGTGGCATGAATCTGTTTTAATTAAAATATATTTCAAATTCTTAAAGATAATAATATTTTAAATGTCATTTTAAAACATTATTAAGATTATATCATCAGATTTTATAGTCAAAAGGTAAGTAAAATTAATAGATTTATTTAGCTACTACTTTTTACAAGTTAACTTTCAACCTTAAATTTCAGTTTCAGAGTACAGAAGGCTAATACACAATAATTAAGTTTCCTTGTCCTAATTAAGTTTTAATGTGTTAACCCCCTTTTGTGTTATCTTCAATGTATGCTGGTCGGCGAAAGGCCTTCCTCTTCGAATTCCAGCATGGAATTAAAATTATTTCTGCATAAATAATTACTTTTGAAAATGTTAATACACACGAATTAACATAATTAGTAAAAATATATACCGGCATCCTTCCGTCTCGAGAGACGGATGGTGCATCACCGTTGGGTTAGGTTGCATTTCCTTGTGTGGCTGAGCAGTCCTATCCTTGAGTTACATAGTAAAATAAGCGATTTTAAATTTGTAATATCCTTTAGGTAACTGTGGCTTAACGGTTAATTAATATGATGGTTTCAAGGTTATGATAAAAAACACATATTATCGTGATTAGCGGGATGTCACAAGAAGAATTATTGTTCGTTTTTTATCTCTATTAATATAAGTTGCAAATTGGGTAAATTCAACTCGATGTTAAAACACAATTAATCTTTCTTTTTCATCTATCTTTTTCTTGTTATAGAAATAAATATTCCAATCGTTAGGCCAATTAATTTGTTTTTCGTTTCAGAAAGAAATGATGAAAGTAAACAATAATCTTAGAGGATGTTGATTGATTGTTGATGAATGGATAAAAGAAAAAAAGTGCTTTTGTCAAATTAAAAGTCATAGCCCTTAAGGCGACGACTAATTTTGTTCCTGGTAATACCTGTGTTATGGGCTATTGCATCAAGTACCTCTTGTTTTGTTTTGTTTCTTCTGAGCTGATAATTTTGGCTTCTATCTAATCGTTAAGAGCTTAAAAGAGATTGGGTGCATTCTATCTGTATGAAGTTTTGGAAGTTTAAATCTGTTTATTTTAAGCATTCGTCTTCCCTCTATACTATACAAAGATGTGTGGAGGATTGCAGAAATCTAATTATTTTGCAAGAGTCACCGAAACGTAAGGGAGGCTAGAGCGACAGATGGCTGTGATTATGTTCCCTATATTCAGGAAAATACCAAAGGTATGATTTAAAAGTGTTAAATGCGTTATAAAATATTTATTTTAAATTTCTTTAGGTCAATATTTACAAGGAGCATAATTTTGTATTTACCAAAATATTGGAAACACTAGTTTCATAAAGGGTTTAGAGTTCTAACATTCTACAAAAATCTTGTTTCCAACATTTTAGAGATGGCTTTTAAAAGTCGTTTTCAATAAAGCAATACTTTGTAAGATATACAAGTTAATATAAAGCTCGCTAAGTTTGATTACATTTTCCTTGAAAGCAATAATATTTCGTAACCGTGAACAACAACGAGGCGGCATTTGAATTAATTTTCTTTCATACTTTAAGAATTTAAAAAAAAATGGCTTTGCTTATCGATAAAATGTATTTTTCGTATAACCATATTTAAAAGGCATTTTCATATCTTTCTTAAACATATCATATAGAAAAACACATCAACAAAATACTGATATTTTCCAAAATTTATCTTACTTCACAGATTCAACGAATATTACAATTATGAATCCTGAAGAAATGACCTTGTGATGCTATAACAATTATTTGCATAGAAAGCCATTTATGGAACATACATAGTTTAAAAAAAACATTAGTGAGATCTCATCGGTCTTTACCAACTTTTCAAAAACAGCGTCAAGTCTAAGCGACGGAAAATGGATGGAATATGACTATTTTGGTTGCAGTTAAATCCAAAGTTCTTAAGTTTAAAATACACCAGAATTGTGTGTTAATAAAAAGTTTAATGATGGCAGACACCGTCTCAGTTGTTATTGGTGTTTTAGTGGGTGTTACCATCGTGGTCACGGTCACAGTTATAGGCTGCACTGTGTGCTACAGACGAAAGCGGAGCATCTCTGAAGGGGTTCAGTCAGTTAGCTATCGCAGGAAGAAGACTGCGTGCGAAGGGAAGGAAGATGTGAGCGAGCTCACAGATGATCGCAAAGGTCAAAGTAACGCGAGGTCGAACGTTTATTCATCAGTGTTGCTAAGCAACTTAGAAACAACTCGCCATCAAGACAACGGTCTGTATTCCATGGCGGACGTTCCAGGAGAAAAAACCTACAGGCCTCACGAAGCCTCGGACAATGATTTATATGACGTCCCCAAAACACCAAAGTCATTTCATCTGCAGGATAATTCTGTTAACGCCTATTCTTCTGATATGACTTCTTACAATAATATCGAAGGTTTAATTGGCATGTCTACAGCGGAACAAACCAGAATTCCTCCTGCAGTTGCCACAGGAAGCAATGAATATATTAACACATCGACATTGAATGAAATCATTCAATCTGATATTTCGAAATCAGTTTCGTCCCCAACCAAAGTTGACATCGTAACTAACGGAGCTGTATACTATTCAAAGGCCGATGACTCCAATCTGTTACAAATCGTATTTAAAGAGATCGACGGGGCTGATGATGTAGTCTACGATGTTTGCCGTGACGACATCAATCGGGTCACACCACGTGATTCAGGTGAAGTTCCTACAACTGAAACTCCTTCACAAAACCCGACGCATGTCTATACCAAACTGGGGCAGCAGACACGTGAGTTCAAGAGCCCCTATAACGTCGTGTCACCGGACAATTTCATCTCAGAACCAACGGACTTCAAGGTACATCTTCCAAAACACGAGGCATCCTATTATAATGTAAGTCGAACTGGGTTTTTAAAGCGACACGAAAATGAAGTTTCACAACAATCCGAGGAGTCACACAGTTGTGCTTACGAGAGTAATCGCTTGTCAAGTGGTTACGAACGCATTAGTGTGAATTCTGCTGGGGTGAAGTTTGAAAAGTTATAGAAAGGCGATGTCTTATACGTTTTGAATGTGAATTTTATGTATTATTTTAACTAAACTGCAAAATTCAAATAAACAGAGCTGGAAACAACAGTATGATGTATTACATGTTGAAAAAAATAAAAGCTGACTAAGATGTAGCGATATTGAGCTTTGCTTTATTTTATGCCATTAGCCTCGTCTATATGTTGTTAGGTTAAATCGAATGAAGCATTTGGTTTCGATGCTAAGTTACAATAACGACGGTTCTGAAACCCGTTGACGTCTAGAAAGATCAATTTATTATTGAAAATATAAAGTATAATTAAATGATTCTCACTAAATATCCTACATGTGGAATGGGGCCAGCAGCCCTGAGCATAAGGCTCTTAATAAGTCTTTCCCGGGAAACTCTCTTAGCAGCAATGTCCCCCCCCCTCAAGGGAACTAATAGCTAGGCCTCCCGCACCCACCCACGAAACGGTGCCCTCAGAGGGGGCCGTCTGGGCATTTAATAACACGGTCAAAAATGCCTTCAAAGAAAGTTAATGTCACAAAGGAAGTGTGGATTTTCTCTATTACTCTACTTGGACTCGCTACAATCTCGGTGTTACCCCGGCTTAGCAAAAGAGTCTATTATCCAAAGGCTTTCGCTAGACAGGGGATCATCATTGTGACCAACCAGAGGGTTTCACCTTGTTGGAAGGTTTCCTAAGATCTGACGTCCGCTAAGTTCTTCGCTTCAAACTTTGCTAATCCGTACTGGTACTCCTGGCCCTAAACAGTACCTCTCACTAATAGCTAGTTAGAGGGACGAAACGGTCGTTTCGGATAACCCAGCCCTCATCGGGTGCTTTGGTTTTCTTAATTGACATTGCATCTTATGCTTTAAGATCCGTAGAGCGACTTTAATTCATATATAATTTAATAGCACCTAACTGGACTTCGGCGTTGCCCGTCAGAATGTGTCGATGTCACGTCGCGGCCAGTCCCGTGACCTTACTCGTGTTCCAAGACACGTTGAGGCCAACCCTTTACGTAATTTTATATTTAAAAGCCCTCATCGTACCCTCAAAAACACTTGATGGGCCCTGTAAGAACAGGTATGCATATGTTCCATATTTTTTCCATACATTACTTAATGATATTATATGTTAAATTTAGTAAATGATGTAGCTAAACTATACAAAGCCTCATAACATGTCCTGCCAGTTTATTATACAGCCTATCCTCCTAAACATTTATGTAATTAATAGCTATAAAAATTAACGATGTAACTTATTAACAAGCAATTGTATTGAAACAAAAACGAATCCATTTTGACTGAAATATTACATAGTTTACTGCAAGTTAGCTGCATAATGTTTATGGGTATAGTTCTAATGTAATTGAAAATCTGATCAAGTGCTAAAGCGTATAGGGTTTTATATATCAAGAGTTGACAAGAACAATTAATACTGATACATATGATACATCCCTCGGCCGATTAAAAAAACGAATTAATACTATTTAGTTTTGAATAGTGTTTTTTTTAAAGCTTTAACTATCTTATAAATCAACGTGGATTTCTTATTTTGGATTATTTATGCCAAACTTTATAAAGAAAATGGCATGCACATGAATTTGATGAAACTTTGACCAATATCAATTTAACCTATTTCTGTGAAAGTCTTCCATTCACCTCCCCAGAGTAAGTTTTAAAGGCTTTAAGATGTGCTTCTTAATAATAACTGCAAATTTGCTCTGCAGTTAACTCTAAGACATTACATTTTACACACGCCATTTGGCTTATTGCGGTACGTGTTTGACAGTCAGATGTCATGACCCTGATCAGATAGTTCAGCTTCAACAAACTATGCCCCCTATACGAACAAGGATGGTTATTCACGATTAAAATTCTTAGATTAGATCGCCTGGACTTTAAAGTCGATGCTCAGGTCATCTTGACGAGACTCATCTTATCTTATATCTTATCTGTTTACAGACGCTCCTTCTATACAGAAGATTATTGCGTCCTACGCTTATCTATGGTTTGTGTTTAGTCCTGCATTTTTATTAGAGATTTAAATGTTGATAAAGTGTTGGTTTTCCTGGATTCTTCAGGCAACCCATTCCACGCCCGAATTCCGGACGGGAAGAAGGAAAACTTGTATCTGTTTGTTCTTGCATACGGAATAAGAAAGGTTTTTTTTATCCTTATGTCTATCTGAGGGTTGTATTAAGTTATCTTTGTGTTGTATTTCTAAATTAGAATTAATTGCTTTATGTATGATTACTACTTTGCTCTTGGTTCTTCTATCCTCTAGTGTTTCAAGGTTTAATGATTTAACTAATGGTGTTATTCTTGTCAGTTTCGAATATTCTCCAGTAATGAATCTGGCAGCTCGTTTTTGAATTTGTTCTAGTTTATCAATGTTTTCTTTGGTGGATGGGTCCCATACAGAAGATGCATATTCTAGTACAGGTCTCACCAAAGTGAGGTAGCATTTTAGTTTTATATCTCTATTACATTTATTAAAGTTCCTTTTTATAAAGCCTAAGGTTTTGTTTGATTTTTTAATAACTTCATTGACATGGGGATTCCATGATAGTTTCTCATTTATTAAGACTCCTAAGTATTTTGCATCTTTAGTTTGGGTCAGTTCTTTTCCATGAATGTAATATTTTGAATTTATTTGTTTCTTTTTCTTTGTTACTCTTAACAGTTGACACTTTTCTGGGTGGAAAGACATACTCCAGTTAGTTTCCCATTTTATCAATTCATCTAAGTCTTTTTGTAAAATTTTGCTATCTTGTTCTGATTTAATTGTTCTATAGATTATACAATCATCAGCAAATAACCTAACTTTTGTACCTGTTGAGATGTTGTTGGGTAAATCATTTATATAAATTAAAAAGAGTAAGGGACCTAGCACAGTTCCTTGTGGAACTCCTGAGTTAACCTTTATTGGTGCAGATTTAGATCCATTAATTATTTCAGTTTGCTCCCTGCCCAAAAGGAAGTCTTGGATCCAGTGATGTAAGGAACCTGAGATTCCAAAGTAGTTAAGTTTTTTAAGTAAACTAAGGTGGTGAACTTTGTCAAATGCTTTTGAGAAGTCTAGTAATATTGTATCTATTTGATCATTTTTGTCCAAGCCTTTTGATAGTTCATCTATTAAACCTAATAATTGTGTTTCACATGATCTGTTTTTTCTAAAGCCGTGTTGATGTGGGCATAGGGCATTATATTTGTCAAGGTGGTTAACTATTCTACTATATATTATGTGTTCTAGTAATTTACAGGTGATACTAGTAAGTGATACATGCCTGTAATTACCAGGGTCTGATTTATCCCCTTTCTTAAAGAGTGGAGTTACGTTAGCTAATTTCCAATCCTGGGGCACTTTACCCTGGTTTGATACTAAACTAATCCTATAACATGTGTACATTACAAGAATTTGTGAAAAATTATATTTTTTAAAATTTTTTCTTAATAACAGACATTTGCATATCATGAAAATTAATTGAAAATTTTAAATTATTTTACAAGTTCTGCTTTTTGTCAAAAAAATGTGTATGATTGTTTTCAAATTCTTTAACTTTTGTGTGTATGCGTGTGTGCGTGCGTGTGTGTGTATGCGTGCGTGCGTGCATGCGTGTGTGTATGTGTGTTTGTGTGTGTACAACTGTTGAAATGTACTAAGTACCAGGATCCATCGTCTTGGTCATAGGAAGTGCCTCGACAATGTGGAAAACACTTATTATAAAGAAAAATGATGTCATATTTTTTTTTAAGTTTGAAACTTCATGGCTAATGACATTATTCACAAATAGCTATAGCGTGGTTAGATTTGATAAGTAAAGGGAAACGTTTTCCCATCCGAAAGTGGACTTTGCTAATAATCTTTTTTTTTCGAACCTATCTATTTTTATTATCAATTTTTTAAGGTATTTTATATGGGTCAATGAAAACTATCTCGTTTTGGTTTTTTTAATTGCAACCAACTAAAATGCAGATTACTCTTAATCAGAAGCTTGGATTCGAATTTCCGCAAATCCATAATTTATACTATAGGTGTGTGAGTGTATGAGTTAAATTAAGTTATGAAATGTATTGTCGGATTAAAAACTTTTAATTTTTAAGTAGATACTATTTGAAAAGTGCTGTGCACTCAATAACGAGGAATAAGTCAACTTTTGTTAATTGTAAAACAATCAATTGTCTACTCTGCTGCGCTAAGGAAACAAAACCCATGAAAACATTATACGGGATTCGATTACAAATCCTCTTCCGGGTGTCAGGAATCCCTTAATTTCATATTGTTTACAATTTTTTTTTAGATGATCCTTTGTCTCTCAGCGCCTGTTTCGGTCAGATAAATAAATGTTTCGTTCTAAATAAAATGAAAGAAAAATGAGTTTCAGCATATTTTACTTCTTCGTTTCGTTTACATTGTGGAATGAATTTGAGGCCCTTAAACAGAACGCACATTTAACTATAGAATATAAAAATATAACAATCTCATTTCCAGACTTTACTGTTAGAGGGTAAGTAGTTTTCAAACGTAATTTTAACAATTATAATTTTATGTCTGAAATAAATAGCAATTTATTAATTTTACTTCTTTACACAATATCCAGAGTTATTTTGGTTTAAATTTAAAAATTAAACAACCCGTAAAAACAAAGTTGCTGAATAAAAATATATTATATATGAGATTAACTAAAAGTATTGATTATGTACAATATAATACGCACCTCGCGACAGACCAGCATAAACAATTAAAGATCGGGAAAATATTAAAAAAGTGTGTTCAATATAAAATAATATAATACGACAGTCTAGCATACACATGTACATGATACATAGAGATACATAGAGATAATCTAAAAATTGATTGGCTTAATTACGGTATATAAGATCGATCTGAAATTTTGAGAGAATGCATTCTTAGGTGACAAAAGTCTATGTGCAAAATGTCAGATCGAGAGGAAGTTGGTCATTTTTTACTTTTGGTTTTTCCGCGAGCAGCCGGGACCACGACGACAAGAAGGTGAAGTTAATATAAGGGATTTGAAATAAAAAAAAGAACAACAACACATGTTATGTGACGTAACAGGTGAAAACTCTTGTCATGAGTAGCGGTGAGATAAATAACTATTTCTTAATAAGATGCTCAATACAAAAATAAATGAAAAGTAAACTATTTTCGAACACATTTTTGCCATGGTGTTGAATTGTTTTTTTCAAACCCAATCATGTATTGATTTTATTTTGAGAATATAGAACCATAGAAGTTAAATGCGATTTAAATGGATATTTAAAATTTAAACGAAGATGTTCTACCAAAAATATTATTGACATTAGTTGAGTAGCCACGACTTTTTTTTAAATGATAAATTTCAAGGCATATAAAATATTGATCATGTTACTTTGATAATGTGGCAATGTGCCCCCAAGGTTGTTTGAAGGGTGCGGACAGTTGACACTTTATGGCGGGAGTGGCCGACAAATAAAGACTGCGTAACATTCTAGACCTCAAAAAAATATTTTAAAAGATGTATAAATTTAAATTACAAAGTGATTTATAATTTTAGTAATTTAGTGTTCCCTTTTGTGTATTTAATTTGCATATTGTATTATTTAGACCACCTGGTAGAATATTTCATCATATCAAATTTGTTGAGAATCATAGATCAATGCACATAAAATATTTATTATGCTACCTTGATAATAATGTGCGTTTTTTATTTGATGAAATGAAAAGCCCTGATTTGTATCATTAATATTCTAATTTAATTTGAATCAAAAATAATCTCTCCTAACACGTTAAAATAGATTTTGTAGATTCTAATTAGAAGCGCATAAAGAAGACATAGTCCTACAATAATCTCTGATGTGGGCATTAAGGCTCTTTTTCATGTCTTCTTCACATTTTCAAAACTTTAGTGGGACTAATTACAATAAAATATTGGGCAAGGTTTTTGTAATCTAGTCAGTACAGTATTCGTCATGGCTCTTTTTCTTTGTACTTCTCTAAAAATAAATGGTATCTAAAAACATGAAAATTAATGATAAAGAATCTAAATATATATAATTCACCAAGCGAGTATGTGCAAACAAGCATGACGAATGACACTTGCTGGGGTCGACCTATCAGTTTATGCTCTCAAGACCAAGAATGGTTCTTGCGTTGTTCGTTCGCAGAATAACATGTGATTCGTAGTGTAGTTGTTATCTCGTCCACCTTACACGCGGAAGAACTGGGTTAAAGCCCCAGCGAACATTTTTTTTAATTTTTAAAAATGTCTGTTTGTGCCCGTTCATTTCCCCCTTTTTGCAAACATGGCTGACCGTCGCTAGTGTCGGCCAATCACAGTTTATGGTTGACAAGCTAGGGTGGTGAAGGGTGGAGGGCAGGTAGATAACCTCTGTGCAAATGCCTAGAGACCAACAATGCGTCGGTTGTTCCCCTCCCCACCGACGTTCACTCGCGTTGTTTTGATTTCTTCGTACTGTAGTTTGTGTCCGTTCTTTCCCTCTTTGCTTTGCACTATCCATGAGCAAGTCTAAGGCGTATGCTACGCCGCGGGGCGTATCTAGTAGTAATTACTAACTATTATATCATAAGTGATTTTTAAGTTTTGGGGATATTATGGATAATAGACTATTAGATAGTGCTTTCCACTTTATTATACAATATAATGTAGACCTTTTATAATTTATAAATAGATTTATCGTTATTATTTATAAACCTCGAGAGAGAATATGTGATTCTTGAAAAGATTTCAAGAATGTTTTTACCGTTTCTTTAAAATAAGTCTAAAGTTTGCGTCGAGGTAGTAATTATAAACTAATTTAACACCAAATAAATCGTTGTATTACACTACTTCAGGAAATCTTGTCACTACGCATGAAAATCTTATAATTGTATTATTGTTGATTTTATATATACATATATGTGTGTGTGTGTGTGTACATATATATATATATATATATACATATATATATATACATATATATATATATATAATTTTAATTTATGCGTGATCTGTAATAATACGTACACATTAGGTAGCAGTATCCACCACATCTTTAAGATGATACCTTCAGATACATAATATCTTTATCAATCAGAAGGTATCAAATACTATATATATGAGACTTACAATAAAATTAAATTTATTTTTCTTTTATTTCATTTCAGTCTCTTGGAATGCGCATGTAATGTCCACCAAGTCTGTTCCATTAAAATAACTCAATTTAACCAGACTGCTTCTTATGTCCGTGTCAACGAAAATCAGGAAAGCTGTTACGATGAATGCAGCAACACTTGCAATACCAGTGACTGCATTAGGGTTTGCTCTTTACTAGAGGTAATGCACAATGACACAGACTCCCAAATAAATGTCACTTGTAGCAATGACACCCTGCAGAATTCCCAAGAAACACTTTATTTGCAACGTCCGAATTCATGTGGAATATATTTTCATCCAAATGATTTCGTAAGAATTGTAAACTATAATGTTTCAACAGTCGCCGTAATTATAGCTGTTGCGTATACTGTACCTACAATTATACTGTACATTACAACTAAGATTTCCCAAGCAAAAACAATAAACTATTTAGTAATTGCTGTATGTGTATTCGCGGGCTTGCTTCTTTGTCTAGTTATATGTGTAGTCTTTTGGAGAAGAAAAGCGAGGAAAAGAGGAATTAGAAAGGGTAACCATGTTGCAAAAGGAACTGTACAGAAGGAACAGAATGCATCGAAAGACAGAATCAAGGAAAGAATGGATGCAGAGATTAGTAACAACGACATTTATTTATGTGAGAACTTTGTCGACACATTGATACATAATGATAAAAATAAGCCAGTAAATGAACATGATATGGATCATTTGTATTCCAGACTACATACTCATGCGAGAACGAATGCTGATAACGTTTATGGATTGACCTGTGAGTAAATGTTATTGAAGTGCAAAGTTATGTTTATGCCCAACTTAGAAAGTTCTTTTATCATACTACATTTCAAAACCAATGTTTTATGAAAGGTAATACAAGTTTCACTTTTTTAAAGTAATTTCCATGTTAAAATTAATCTTTAGTTCTATTGCACAGGCTAAGCACATCACTAAAATTAGTCTTAAAATGTTAAATGTAATTTATTTAAAGTTTTATTTCAAGTTTCTTGTACATCAATATGAACAACCATGATTTGGTTTATCAAAGTCTCATAGCAATATCTACCTGCATTGGGGCAACAAAAGACAACATTGACTACGAATAGGCACGTATCTCGTACTAAAATTAACTATATTTGCATTATTATTATCATTATTGTTACACAATATAAATGACACCATGTTGCATGTTTACTTGCATCTAAACTCACCACACTACCGACTGACCTGATTTAATAAAGTTTGTCAATTTACAATATAATTAGACGTAGCTAAGTTTTGATGCTTTTGTTGACTTTTAAAATAATGTTGTTGCTTTTTCGACGTTTAGTACAACATACTTTTAAAAAAAATAAAATTTAATACATATCCCAAAATTTTGTAAGTCAGTATATATTACCCCTATTGTGATTAGTAGTTATTTTGATAATAGTTGACTTTTAAATTATGTGGTCTGATTCATGCAAATTGAAACTAATGAATTAGCCGAATTCTCCACGATTTCATTATCTGCAACGAAATCTCGGCTGCTTTGAGTCACGCTCTGATTTGTCACATAGTTTTTTTGGTGTTTTTTTTTATCACAAAACAAAACTACGTTAAGCAACAACAATGTTCAACTGAGATAGAAAGTGTCAAATCATTTCAGGCTCTCGAACGGTTTGCTGATATTTTTTTATCCATTAAATTGGTTCAAGCCCATTTAGAAAACACAATAGAGACGTTGACCTTTGAAGAAAACCCATTAGCTGAAAAAATGGCAGTTTGACGTATTTTTTATTTATTAAAACTTATTCTCTTACTCAAAATAATTTTTAAAAAAACCTTCTACAGTATTATCAAATAAGGCATAAACTATAAGGGGCTTATATTTTCAGCATGTTTGATTTACAATCTTTTAAACAGGGAATATGTGTTAGAATGCATGCCAGATTCCAGTGTAGAAGAACTCTAGGCCGGTTGCGAAATCCGTGTCGAAATCAACAAATGAGTCTACAGACAGTGTATGTTTTAGATTTAAGATATCACTTTTATAATTTCTAATAAAAGGACAAAGTTCAAATAGTAAACAAAATGAACATTTGCTCTGAGTAATGTATCATAACTTCCCAATACTTACTAATGTGTTTTCCCATGGAGTATTTGTTTTTAAAGACATCTGATTGTAAAAATTACCCCGAAACTGATTTGTAATTATTTCATTTAATGGAAGAATATATCTTTGTAATCCACTAACCACATTGCTCCTTTACTGCTTGGACTAACGGAATATATTTTTTAAAAATATTCCTTGAAAATCTAAATTTTTCAGCAACCATTAAGTCATTAGTTATTACATCCCTAATGTAAAATTATATCTTCCTAACCCCGATTGTAGAACCAACTCTAAATTTAACTGGTCTAACTTGATGCAAATTTATACGGTAATAAATATGTGACAAATATCTTTATTGTGTGATGTTTTATTTTCATTTTAAATAATGCCCGTATGTTTTTATTTAAAATGATCATACAATTACTTTTTAACAAATCATACAATATGAATAGAAAATGAGTGTTGAAGATATCTCCAATATGTTCCAAAAGACAAATAAAATAATGTTGACATTAGGTTGTTTCAGTCTTTATCAAATGTTATTGGCATTAGTGGATTGTAACTATAAATTGGTATTTTCTTAATGGTATGTCCATGTTTGTAAATATTCTACCCTGTTGTTTATAAAGTAGATCAGTACATTTAATAAATGACACTTATAATGAAATTAACTACGTGTTTCTGGTTAAGTGTTTATAAAGAGCTAGTCACAATAGAGCAATGCTAATAACCCTCTTAAATTTCGTCTGCCCGGCTCAACATCCGTGGAAAATACACTTAAAACTATGGTATGTTAATGTGGCTATATTTAAAATTTTGTAACCGTTAAAAACAAAAAAGACTTCCCTAGCGACTTTTCAGTTATTAACTGTGTTTTAAAGTAAATTCATATCGACGAGATGCACATTTAAGTTAATGCCATCCGCAATAAGTCTTTTAAAAATCTGAAACAATCTTTAATGTAACGTAATACTCTTTGTGAGAGATACTTTTCAATGCTTCTCATCTAGTAAAATTTGACAACCACTCCAGCCCTTCGATACTTGATGGCAACCATTCAACTATAAAACAAATAATACTACTTAGTTATTTGCTAGTGGCCCTTTAATGTGCAAAGTTAAAACTGTTCAAGGCCAATACCAAACTGTTGAGAAAGTGTATTCCATACTTCGTACACATTTGCAAAGATATCTAGATCATATGTGCTCTGTTGGTTTCCATTAGCCCTGTGGAAATGTGTACATTTATTAATATGGCAAATATTAATAACATACCAATCGGATCGGTTTACAATCTACTCAATTTAAAAGGATACAAAACAGCAATCAAATTGTTCTCAAGGCATATTTCTTAAATATGTTATAAATTGAATTTATTGTTTTGGTTTAAGTTTTTCATGCTAGTAAAACTTCACAGGTTCTTCCTATTTTCCTACCATACATAGCTGTTAATGTGCATGACATCACCCCTACTCTCACACTCCCCAAAACACACACACAAACATGCACACACAACCACTTACACACTTACAATGTTTACAAAAACGGACTCTTAATTGTGTGATGGTTTTTTCTAGTAGCTCCATCAAGCCATAGCTAAATTTAAATTACAGTATATACTTGTTGTATAGCCCGTTCGTTACAAAGGCCGACTCGAACTCCCCATTCTTTTGGAGGACAAGGTGTTTAATGTGTGTAATCCACTCGCAAGCCGACCCCCAAAAATAATAAGACAGCGTAAACAAAATGGTACAATTTTTTTCTTTAAAATACAAGCTAAATTGGTTATTATGATTGGTTTTATTTTTTGTTGTTTTATTTATGTACTGCCTACCTTTATCTTTGTGCTATTTGTTAGGCAAGAGTTACCGGTATTAAAAAAATATTTGGTTAACGGTGGCAACAGCGCGTACATTAAAATTCGTTGTTGAAAAAAAATTGTAAAACAATTTATTAAAACATTCACAAAAATACATAAAATGATTAAATAAGGTAAGTGCAGATGTTTAATAATATATTATAGCTTCTGGTAGAGCAGTCGAATCTTGTAGAATTTAGAAAAGGACCTTGATGATCTACAATAACAACACCGATATTCAATATCCAAGCAAAAATCACCTATGTCCCGCTCATAAGCTGACCCCCCCCCCAACCCTTTCCCCTAGATTGTGTCCAAAAAATTTCGGCTTTAGAACGAGTATATACGGTAAACGATTTAAAAAAAATATTTGAGCCTTTTAAAAAAAAATTACTTTATTTTCATGATATAAATATGACACCTTAAGTTATACCAACATATTGCATTGTGTGATGTAAAATAATCATCGTTAAATGTATGTTTGCTAGGACAGCTGTGGGTTTCAATTGTTGAAATCGTTTCATAGTAATATTATACAATCGTGTAGATTGTTAAAAACGTATCCACTATGGTAACTCAAGATCATTATCTAGGACTTCCCATATTGGATTTTTAAGGTTTAATAAATCATACAGCATATTTTTTTTTAAAGTAATTATTCACTTAGTTTTTTTTCAGAGAATGAATGTCGAGGTTGAGTCAACTACATCTGAAAACATAAACTCTTAAAAGGCTTCACAGCACGGCGCTTGACCTACGAAATAGCTAATAATAGAGTACAACTTGTCAGCGACCAAACTGACTTTCAACCCTTTAATGAGATGATTTATATTTTACTGTGTTCAGCCTATGTATTTCTTACGTTAGAAATGTGCAAATTCGTTAATTAAACAATATGTATCCATTGTTGATGACACGTTGTGTATTAATTTTGTTTTTCTCAAATTAGATTAGGTAATTTTTTCTCGCTTCACGTGTCATAACTGCGTCTCTAACGATGGGTAGTAACGACGCATCACACTTAAAGGAGGCAAACACATAAACAGATAATATCTCGCTATAAACACATAATATATAATATCTCGCTATAAACACATAACAGATACTATCTCACTATAGACACATAACAAATAATATCTCACTATAAACACATACTGATAATATCTCGCTATAAACAACCAAAAAGTGGTAAAATCAGAACGGTGTATTTAAAAAGTTTTAATCATAATTTACACAAAGGTTATTTCAAGATTATATGTTTATGACAATTATTTTACAAATTTATGTTTTAATGTTTTCATGTAGGATATTTAATCTATTTAATTTGATTTTCGTAAAATGCACTTGATCATTAGGTAAAATAGAAATTTAATTAAAAGATAGCATTTATTTCGTTTTTCAAAATAAAAATACAAATTTAACCATTTGAAAATATTTAAATTTTAAAACCAATTGAGAAAAGTTTTTTTTTGTAAATAATACAAATTTAAAAGAAATAATTAAACAGCACAACCGATGTCCAAAAAAAATTAAAATACATTCTGGAAGAAAAAAGAACATTTTATTGGATTTTAAAATTAATGTATTTATTTATTATTTAATTTCGATGTGGTTTTTTTGTGATATTCAAACAGCCTTTGAATTATTTAGAAAATGAGAAAACAAAAAATATATTATATATATATATATATATATATATATATATTATATATATATATATATATACGAGCAAGAAAGCCGTCCAAGGACTTTCCGCCACAGTTCGGTGGCATATTGTAACTCCCCTCGAACAGCTGTCTCGTCAAAAATACTATTCATTATAGTTAAAATAAATAATTCGTATAAACAGAGCTTTTGACTATAAACCCCAACGCGCATAAATCAAAATAAAGTCTTCAAAGAAATACTGCACCAAAAATAACTCGTTTTGAACGTCCTCGTAAACGTGTTCAATATAATTTGCTGTTTGCTGTAGGAGTCATATGTGTTTGAGGGACCAATCGCTATCCATGACCGCACGGAACATTGCCTTTTATTATATAGGATATATATATATATATATATATATATATATATATATATATATATATATATATATATAATATAATAATATATTATAAAGAGCCAGCCTTGCACTGACTGCATGCAATAATCGGCAAGCAGTTTCTACATCGGTCAGAAAATGAGGTAATCATTTAAGTAATATAAATTCATTAAATTTCAATAACATAAAGCAATTTAAATGGTTTTAAGATTCAATATTTTGCGTCTACTGATTTTCTCGCAACATAAGTGCACATGAAGCCTTGTTGTCCGGGACATAAAAATTGGTTAGCCTGAACACAAGAGTAAGTGAAGTTTGAAGAATACGTGTCACAACAATTAATATCTGACCATTAGCATCTAATAATTCTCTAGATGTTAGAGCCCATAGTATTTAGCGATAGATTTTTTAAAAGAAATATAATATACTTAATTTTATTTGGCTTTATCCTAGAATAATATCTATTAGTGGTTAGGAATATAGGTTAATTAAGATTCGGCGATGAAAAATGCATGCTATTGATGGCAATTTTATTAATCAAACGTGGGGGATTTAAAAACAAAGAAAAGCAGCAAAATGAAGGGAGGTCATTCCTTATTGGAACAGATTTAATTTCTTGTATAAATTTAACATAAATAAACACAATAAGTTATTGAATAAATATATAATCTGCAGTTATAATTACATTTTATTTATTTTAAACAATCAATTATGAAATATTAGCTGTCCCAATTACATGTGAGTATATGTAGATGTCACATATAATATGACGAAATTAATGTGCCATTTTAATTCATTATTAACCATTTTAGTGTGTTATACCAGTGTTTCTCAAACTTTTTAGTACAGAGGACCAGCAGGAATTTTTTCAATTGCACCAGGGACAGGTGAACAATTTTCTCTGTACGGACGTGTTAGCGAAATGTCCTTTATTGGTAAATTCTTTGGACCGGCACCGGTCCGCTGACAATCACTTTGAGAAGCACTGTTTTATACCATACCACATAGCGTTGGAATCGCAGTTCGCACAAAAAGTGTCCAACACAATTGTTGCAAATTTTTAAATAATTTTTTTTTAAAGATAAATTAGATTTTTAATCTGGTGAGTAGCTTATTTTAATTAATACTCAATGAACACTACTCATTAATTAATGGTGAAGCATCTATTCCAATTGATGAAAATTTTGATCAGTAATATAATCAATGTTTGAAGAAATTTAAAGCAAGTAAGATGTTTCATAGAAGACAATTAAAATTAAGAGGAAGGAAATAATAGGCTGCATTTCAACAAGACGTCTTGTTTCTGTATTAACAATAAAAGAAATACATTTTGTCCATGTGACTCAATGGTAAATATTAGAGATTTATTTGAATAATGCATTGAAAGGAATCTGACACTTGTCAGATATAAATACCTCGTTCAGAGCAGGATGCTTTTAACATAGTCTTGACACTAGTGGTAAAAGCAAAACTTCTTTTCATTCTAAATACAAAAATTCAGTTTATTTCTGTATTGGTATTTTCGGACGAAGCTTTTAGGCGTGTAGTCTTTGATAAATGGAATTAGTTCGAAATGGTACATTTATATTTCAATATCAGCATATTTAATACTGAATTAATAAAATAGCCCATTGCCTGTGTGTTCATCTACTTTGGAGAAAATCTGTGTTTATGCTTCATTAAAAAATTAATTTATTTCTTTTATTTATGTTATAAATTAGTAACTTTTAAATCAAATATGACTTATAAAGTTTTCACTTCAAAGATTAGCTGTTTGTTAAATGCTTGTACTACTTAATATTCACTTTGAGATCAGACGCAAGTTTCAAGTGACTGAAAGTTTCAACGAAAAGGTATTTTCGTCAACAATTTTTGTTAAAGAGAGGAAGGCGTCATTTTCCGTAAGATTCATTAGCTAATTGCAGGAATATTTTTTCTGACACGTACAATTTAACAAATGAAAAAGAAAAACATAAATGGGGGTTATTTTATTATTATAGTTCATCGCTTAAAGTTTTTTTGTTTAATGATATTAATATATTGAGTTTATTAAATTTGTAGGTATACAAACATGTAATGAGACATGACAAATGAGGCATTGAAATATAAGGTTATTTAAATATTTCAGGATCATTGTAAACAAGTTACTTAAATAATAATTGGAACAACAGTGCTTAAACACCGGTGAGTCACTTGTATTCTTCGTTTAATATAGGCTGCCCCTTTGATTCATGTTTACCTATACAACCATCACGAATAGACTTAAGAAACTTACCCCACACAACTTTGAACCTGTAAGTAATGTTCATTTTTCACAAAGGAGATAATAATAATGTCTGCTTTTAAGGTAAAGCGTTTTAACAGTCCCCTCAGTTTGAAAAATTTCTGCAAGTAAGTACGACAAACTTAATTTTATTTTCATTTTAACTTTATCAATATTGTGATGTTATTGTGCACGAAATATTCATAGGCGTACACAATTTTTCTCTGCATTATTTTTTAAACTATAAGCAGTTGTTTCTCTTCGTTTTTCTCCGTGTGAGTTATTTGATTCTTACACATTTCTAGAGATCATTCTTTAAATAGCCACTTAGCCATCTGTTTGGTTGCTGAACATTTTATTATATACATTAACATGAATACGTAGCAGAGCCATAAGCACTTTTTCAGAACATTCAGTGCTCTCTGAAGCTCCTATGGTTCTTAATTTTTGTATCACTTCACTTGTGTAATTTCGAATTATCTTTTCAGAAAAAAAAGTTTTTAAATTTTAAAATTTCAGTAAAATATTCATATAATTTGTAGTAAAAATAACGTCACATTTTAAAAACATTTATTCGTTAGAAAATGTATCTCAAAATGGTATCACAATTATGTTTATATTGAAACCGTATTTGCGATTTGATTATTACTTTAACAAAAGAAAAGTTAAGTTGTTTTTTTTGTGTCTGTATCAGCAGTTTTTAGGATAAGTAGATATTTATTTAGTTATTTTAGTTAGCAACTCGGCTGATTTCTTTATACAATATCTGAAGTTATATATATATATATATATATATATATACATATATATATATATATATATATATATATATATAGCTTTAAGGATAGGTAACTAGTGCATTTAAATATTCACATTTCGTAGAAAAGTCAGCTCTCTTGCTAGTAGGATGCGCTCGAGAAAGGTGTCTAAACAAAACAATTCTGATGTAATCTTATTTATTTTTAAAATCTTTTTTTGGGGACGCTTCATACCTCGAAAGTAACTTTATCATTCAAAGATTCCCTTGTGTTGGAATACTAGGACGACTTTGACCCGTCTATAACAAAATATAACAAACGTTAGGACAAAGCATGTAGATATTACATGACTTAACCTTTAGTTGTTTGTTTTTCGTTTACTTACAGGCTAGCTTCCCTTTAATTATTTATGCCTAAACTGAAATGAAAAATGATTGCAATACTAAAACATTTAACAACCGTATCATCTTGTATTTCATATAATTCATTCTTGATCTCAAAATATAATAAGAAAAATAAAAATTGCAATATTTACATTTTTATGTAATTAAGTTTTTGAGTTATTATTTATACAGAAAAATGTTATTATAAATATTTCATCGTTTTTTTTAATTTACTTCTTTGAAATTGAAAATATATTGAAAATAAAGCTATTACCATTATAACAATGATGCTATATGCAATATTACCTTGGTGACGTTTATTCAAAATCTTACATTTCTTTAGAAATATTTAGTTTATCCGCAAATGTTTTCTTCCCATTTGTTTGAACGAATAAAAATATGTTTGCGTTTAAAACGTATAAACGTATAAATGATTTATCACTCGCAAAAGGATACGATCAGTGCATTTACGTTATTGCATCAGACATTCGATTACAAAAGTATATAAGTTAATGAAATTTAAAATCATATTAATGCATTTGAAAATTTAACTTTATACTAATACTACCACATTATCAACTCTCAGAATATATGCATAATTGTTTCAGTTCTTTTTTTTTACATATTTTAATGTATTCATTTTTAAATGGATGGAATTTACTTTTAAATGTACTAGAAAATGTAGGCCCGTTTTGTCAAAAGTTATTTTCAGATAATTTACCTCCATGTCTAAAATGTTTATTTGTCCTTACCTAATTTGAAATGATTGCTGAAAGTAGAACTGTTGATGTCAGAGTAACAAAAGATTAATGATTTCTGAAAGGTGTAGATCTGAATTCTGTAATGTCAAAAAATGATGGATTTTTTAATGGTTTCATCACTCAAAATCAATCCTTTACATTCAAGGCTTCTAAATATCACCTTAAAGTTGTACTTCTGTTACGGCTTCTAAGTACCAAACGCCTATGTAGCTTTTATTTACACGTTATGAACGGCAACAACTTTTTTTTTAAAGTGTCAATGTAATATTTTAATAAAATATAAATTTCCATTTTTGCACATAAATACAAACACTTAATGTAAATTAAATATCTTTCTATCTTATCAGTAAAGGCTAAAAATCACTTTGGGTCAAAATCGATACTTATTGGGCTTACAAATTTGTTTCAAAATATTTGAAAGCCAATTGTTTAGACCGGGATTTTACATTTTGTTTCGAGTTTAAATCAGGAAGTCATCGTAGCGATCACTGATACATTATTCTTGGATTTCGTGCTAACCCCATCCTAATGTTTTAGAGATTTATTTAGACTTTTAAAACGAATTGTTATCCGAGTCACTGTTATCTCATTTTTAACAATATGGAACTACTCGTCCACCATGAGTTAGGTTATTATTTTCTTTCGACGTTATGTGATGTCTTTATTCTGTGTCAAGGGACCTACTCCATTTCTTAGTGATTTATTTATGGACATTTCTGAAATGTATACATATTTTGTTCGACTAGTTTGAAAAATATTTGATTTATAATTTTGTTTAATGTTTTGCATGTCCTTAGGTAGTATCATTAGATTTCATCTTTTTAAGTAAAGTCTTTGACCGGTCTAAATCAGGTCTTTGTGACTGTGGTTTGCTTGAAAACTGTACGTGTTATTCTATATTTTTGGTTTCAAGATATTTAATTTTTGTAAAAAAAAACAACAACTTCTACAACCTCTCCCCCTCCCCTATATTCACGTAACACTTTTGCAGCAGAAACATTTTCTCCTAATGCCTACATTGACACCCATGTGGTAATCCTATCTATATTTTAAATTCTGCAGATAATGCGGCATTAACAGCACACACAGAAACTGGTTTGCAACAACTCGTGTCAAGCTTCTCCAACGCCTGCAAAGAATTTGGTCTGGAAATAAGCTTGAAAAAGACAAACATCATGGCCCAAGACACACAATCTCCTCCTACCATCAATATAGAAAATGAAACCTTGGAAGGCTGTGGACAGCTTCACCTACTTGAGTTCCAAGGTCTCCAATACACTGTCCATTGAAGAGGAAATAAACAGTAGAATTGACAAGGCAGCTGCTACAATGGCTACATTAAATAAACGGGTCTGGCAAAACACCAAGTTAACAGAGAAAACCAAAATGTGTGTCTATAGAGCCTGCGTCATTTGTACACTGCTATACGGGAGCGAGACTTATATAGTTATAGATCCCAAGAGTGCAAGATTAATAGCTTCCACTTGAGATGCCTTTATCACATCCTAGGCAAGACAAAGTGCCTATAATGAGATCCTAATACCTAATACCCAAAGCATGTAGTGAAAGACGTCTGAGATGGCTAGGACACGTTAAAAGAATGAGCCCTGGTCGCATCCCCAAGGACCACCTATATGGAGAACAGGCATCGGGAAAGAGGAAAACAGTTCACCCACGTCTGCGATTTAAAGATGTCTGCCAAAGGGACATGAAAGCAGCCAGAATACGCACAAGCGACTGGGAGTGTAAGGCAGAAGACAAATCTACTTTGCGCACAGTTGTCAAAAAGAGCTTCATAGTAGCCGAGGAGCGAAGAATGGAGGAGGCTATAGACAGAAGAGCTAGGAGAAAGTCCAAAACATTTGGAAGCACAGAATTTGTGTGTAAAAACTGTGGTAAAGACTGTCAATCAAGATTAGGACTGCACAGCTACTCGAGGAAATGCAACCCAACTCAATGGTGATGCACCATCGTCTCGCAGACGGAAGGATGCCGATTTTAATTTAAATTCACACTTTCACTTAAAGAAACTTTGTTTATTCGTATAAAATGTTATTATTGTAAAAACTATTTTTTTAAGAAGTACATTGTCTTCATTTTTCTGGGAAATTTATTATCGTCTTCATATTCTCACAAATTCAGGGTAGAATTTGACATAACTTTGGAGACTTTTTTTTTAATTCTGATTTTGTGTTCTTTTCTATGGTTATATGTCTTTTTGTATAAATAGAAAAAGTTTGAAGCCCTTTAACAGCACCCATTCACAGTGAATCCTTTAATTAGGAACTGGGTGAGAGAGAGAGAGAGAGAGAGAGAGAGAGAGAGAGAGAGAGAGCAGCATTTTGTAAGGAAACATATTTTGAAAAACATCATTGAAATTAACCCGATGTAGATCTTTAAATTAAACGACTGTGGTAAGTTCTGTTGTTTTTTTAGGAGGGTCATCATAGATGCTTAACAGCTGTTGTGTTGTTGTCAGAGTTTTTAAGCTGCAGTAAATGTACACAGTTAAATGGCTTTGAACTTTAAACTATTTCTTTTAATACAAAAAGACATATAGCCATTGCAAAGAACAAACAAGAAAGGATTGTAAATGTTTGTAAAATATGGTTATATTATTTAAAGAACATTCTTTTAAACAAAAATTGTGTTTGAAATTTACTAAATTATCTTTATTATATATAATTCATCATAACAAGCACAAGCCGTGTGCAAATAAGTGAGTGTCCCTTACTGGGGTCGACCAATCAAAGTTTATAACTGGCAAGCGTAAGTGGTTCAGGGTGGCATGTCTGCAGGCCAACAATGCCTCTTGCATTCATTTGCATTAATCCATCAAAGAATAATATGTGTTTCGTAGTGTACAGGTTATCACATCCGCCAAACACGCGAAGGTCCTGAGTGCAAACCCGAGCCGAAACCCTATTTTAAAAAAAATAATTAAATGTTTATGTTGGTGCCCATTCCTTTCCCACTTTCTTTGCGAAAACGACCACAGCCTCGCATGTATTTCACGGGAAAAAAACACAAAAAAATCTTAGTTCACTGTTTTACCAATTATTCCTGCTTGAGGTTTGTTTTTTTCTATCAGTTCTGATTTCTTTTTTCTGTTATTTCTCCCCGTCCTTTTGCTCCTTTATTGCGAAGATGTCTACCGCCGCTTCTCATGTATCTCATGGTGTTCTCAACTCGTCTTCATTTAATGTTATACCTAGTCGCGTTCACTCGTATTGTTCTTATTTCTTCGTGTTATAGTTTGTGTCCGTTCTTTCACCATTTTCTTTGCGCTATCTATGAGTAAGTCTGCGGCGCTTGCTACACCGAGTGTGGTATTTAGTTTATTTGATTTATTTTAATGCACGGACAAAAACAAGGTTGAACTTCTAGAAATTCTTAGGAGTCTAAAAGGTCCGGATACAAAAGTGATCCCATTTGATTACATCATCATCAATCTAACTCATTTCATACCCCGTTTACAGAAGGATCTATTCGCCAGTCTCGACCTGAATGAAGAAAAAAATCTATTTATGTTCTAATTTGAAACTAACAACAACGACAATAATGCAATATTGCTGTTGAAACTAACAACAACAACAAAAATGTAATATTGCTATTTGAAGTCAAAGCTTGAGGCGAGTTATTGTTATGTTACCTACGTAATTCCGGTGAAATAAATATAATAAAATATACATTTTCTGTGGAAAATTACCACGGGCCTGTGCTCAACAAACTTTGGAAAATGTTCCTTTGCAAGATAACATTTTTTCCCTTTTTGTATATTATCAATTCAATTCTTTTAAAATTAATTTTGACACACCCAGTTTCCATGGTTAAATAATTGTTTCACATGTTGTCAGCATGCCACACTCTTGTTCTCTTTGTGTTCAGATCTAAAAGTTCAAGTGGCTTAAATTTTCACAGAAAAGTTAAGTTGGTGACATTTTTTTGTGAAAAACAACAAAGGGCTTCTTTATTTAGGAAATTCCATTGCTAAGAGTGACAACAGTAGTGTTCAGATATTGATGCAATACTCACGAAAAGCGACACTCAATAATGGAATGCTACTATTTTACGTATTTTTCTTCCTATTTATAGGGATTTAGCAAAAACTTTTGATAAAAATGAAATGAATTTTAATTTTATTAAAACAAAATACTCATAATTAATGACATACTTCAAATATGGTTTTTGATATATAATTTTACTGAAATTATTATTTAATGTCAGTAAATATTTAAATTAAATTTTTAAATTGGAACACATGTGTCTAAAATGATGATACAAATTCTGGTTTCTTTCATGCAGGTTGCCATTTTGATGCCTCTTATGAGATATACAGCCATTAGGAATAGACATGAGATTTGTATATCTCACGACGTTCATCCTGTCAGTCTTGTTCAGGTTTCACAAATGTGATGACAATGATGTCTTCGTCTTAAAAGATGGCAGTATGATAGTCAAATTCAATTTGGTATTTTTCTACAAGTAAGTACAGCAAAGTTTCATCTTGCATTTAATTTTTATTAATAATGTATTTTTAATATGCACTGTTAAAAGAAATATATTGAATTGTAGTTTGTTTGTTTTTTATATCAAATGGGATTTCCTGTGGATAAAATCTGTATGGATTAACACAATACAAGATACAATGGGATATCTTGTGGATAAAATCTGTATGGTTTAACACAATACAAGATACAATGGGATTTCTTGTGGATAAAATCTGTATGGTTTAACACAATACCAGATACAATGGGATTTCTTGTGGATAAAATCTGTATGGTTTAACACAATACAAGATACAATGGGATTTCTTGTTGATAAAATCTGTATGGTTTAACACAATACAAGATACAATGGGATTTCTTGTGGATAAAATCTGTATGGTTTAACACAATACCAGATACAGAAATGAACTGTGTGATAAAACTTCACATAAACTAACGCTTTATTAATAGACTACTACACAAGTAGACTTTTGGCTAGTTTTTTTTTATCAGTGCTAATAACTTAACACACGTATTAAAATTAAATTACATTATATCATTCATAACATACTAATGAAAAAATAATCATTATGTAAATATAAAGAAACTGGAGGATATAAGAGGAGGACGCAAGTTTCAAATGGTACAGTTAAAGCCACAACTGGAAAAAAAGTTAGGTAACATTGTGAATTTGGTTTAACCCATAAGGAGTTAACGAACAAGATCGTTTGATTAATATATTTTCCATGTATATCCTGTCTGGGTTATATACTGGAACTAGCGTATCACCTGTAACAAATGAAGGAAGTTTTCAGCTGGAATCTATTTATTTTGAAAAAATGCACCTTTTTTTAGTTCGCCTACGGCGCCGACCTTTTTCAAAAGCCCAACTAACTTGTCCTTGTTTGATAAATACGAAATATTAAACTTTCTGAAATGTACACAAAGTATTTTATAATAAGGGTCGTAGGGCACCTACGGCGCCCCCTTTTATTTTTTTTTAATTTTACAATTAACCATCATCAAATCCTCTTTTTACACTTTTCCCTTTTCCAAAATTAAAATATGAGCTAAAACAATGACGTCATATAATTTTTTTTTACAGCGCATCTTTAATTTGCACACCTTTTTGATGCATTGGTGCAGTAATTTGGTGCGCTGCTTTCTAAAATTAGTAGCCTCACGGACAGACACTACAGACGTGACAGAGATTGCAAATTATGTATATTGATTAGTTAAGTGATTATGCTCATCTTTCTTCTTTTCGTTTCTGTGTTGTTGCTTGGTTTTTTAGTTCTTTAGACTTTCTATTATATAATTTGTTGGAGAGTGCATGCATTATTTAAAGCTAAATTTTTATTGCGATAGCACGTAGTTTCCCGTTGGTCACCAAACATAAATATTTTAAAGAGACTGTTTCTAAATGATAACTAAAACATTTTGCTTCTATTTTACCACATTAATGTAACCGAAAAGTATGAGGGATACAACACAAATAACTAAAAAAACAACGAAATGTATATGACTTTTATTTTTCGTAAAACTTTTCGTTTATATCGATTTTTAACGAAATTCTTTGCTAACAATAAAAGTCTCATAAATGTAATTATTTATTTCTTTTGTGATTATTTCATTTGTTATCATTGTATTTAAGTTAAATAAGATTACACTTACTCAAATAAATTGTCTAACGGTTATCATATATATATATATATATTTTTTTTTAAAACAATATTAAATTAAACTCATTGAAATTTGTTTTTTCGTGTCACTGAAATTACATATGTTTCATTGTGTACATATAAATAGCTTCAAGATGTAATATATTTATTTTCTTTACAGATTTGCTCAATGTTGTTCCCATGAAAATGTCAACGCCTGCATTGTGTATTCACGTCAAAATGAGACCGAAAAGAATATATATAATGTGGAATCCATTACCAAACTTTCATCAAAAGAGAACGTCAATCAAAATGAAAATAAGTGCTTTGACAAAAGCATATCTTCAGGTGTTGTGGTTATTACATTTTATTTTGTTGGATCTAAACATACATGTCATACAATCTTAAACGTAACCATTTGTGGAGAAGATAACTTTCTTAACTGTACCAAAACAAGTTTTAGTTTATGTTTCAATTATTTAAGTGTAATGCATATTTTTTATTCTAATTCAACGTGGATTACTGTGTATGAAAAGTGCCCAATACCTGCTGAAACGACACTAGCTAAGACTACTGCAACGAAAGCAGCAAGTATGATATTCAAGGGAAGCAATGATTTTCATTCCACACTTTCTACAATTAATGCATCTATAAACAGTACAACTTACCGAAATTTAACAGACGCAAGTGCAACCAATAATTGTTCGACGTCATGTCATCATACGATTGACACTACGCGATCCTTTGTGATTGCTCCTTCGAATTTCAAAACACCTTTTACAATATTTTCATGTTTCTTGGCAGCAATACTTTTTTTTTCCATCTCTCTTTGTATATTCTCAAAATATCAAAAGCGTTTACAAAACATAGGTAGAAATGAAGTGTATTCAACTGTTGGTAATCGTATTCACGCCCGAGAACATAATGCCTTAGTTCCTTGTTATAAGCCAGATGAATCCCATTACTCCAGTGTCACAGAAGACATGTTATTCCACCCAAGCCCTACTCACAAACAAAAAATATTTGATAGCATAACCAGCAACACTCATTTTGATTCCAACTACATGCTAATTGAAGATGACACAATTGTACAGCCTAATGTTTATTCAAGGCTTGGTGTTTCAATGTGTCCTCAGCAAAAAACGTACGATCATCTCATCGGAACAGAACACGTTCGTAAAGATTATTCCTCGCCATGTGACACAATGGCATCCCTCCCAAACGACGTCACGTCCAATATGTCTTCAGAGTCTGATATGGATGCCCTGCTTTGTAACACTTCTCTCATTGATGTTAAATCATTATATGTGATAGCCCAACCTGTCTCTGACACATCAACATGACAACAATGTGTAAACGTTTATGATTCGACAACAAAAAAAAAGACAATGTAAGAATACATAGTCAAAATTTTACAAATCTTGATTCTTTGTGGGAATGAATTAATTTTTGATTATAACACTGTACTAATAGGTGCGAAAATCTATGTTCGCCAAAATTCTCCCCGTTCGTGTAAATAAACAATACGGTTTACCATGCCAGCGCAAGCAAATATTTACATATTACAAACATAATTATAAATTACATCGATAAAGAGATTTTTTTTAATATCACATTATATTTAATTTATATTTACGCATGCAACCCAGTGGCGTATTTAAAGGGGGCGGTGGGGGCGGTCCGTCCTGGGCGGCACACATTTAGGGGCGGCATTTGTGGGCATTTGAAAAGTGCAACCTATTCCGACAACCACCGTTTTTCTTTTGAAGGGGGAAAACCAAGGTGAAACAAAAATATTCGTAATTTCTAGTCTTAAATAACGGATTCCCACAACATTTGTTTGGTTACATAGTGGATGTTGTAACTAACGCAAAACATTTCAAAAATTTAAAATCACTCCAAAAAGGTATCGATTTGTTTGGAAAATTAAGCGGTATACGACCAGATGACGCTTTTATAAGAAAAGTACACAAAAACACATCACCGCTGGGTCCAATAATATGTGTAATTGATATCGCCACGATTGTTTTTGCGTGGAATTTCGACATTCGCAGAATGATGCGAGAACAAGTACCTACAATTCATTGTGGTTCAAATATTGTGTTTAACTTGAAAGTAGTAATTTATATTACTGTTTTAGTTTTCAGAAAATTATTGTAAGGTACGTTATTAAAAATTAAATTTATTTTGTTTTTATCGCATTAAAGTAGCACAAATAGTTTTTGTTTTTCATTAAAATATGGTTATTCATTAAAAATGTTACGCCTACCCAATTAAAGTAATGTGTAAATAGTTTGAATTCGTCTATTTTATGGAAATTTATTAAGATTTATGGCAAGAACATGAAAATATTCAAATTTCTCCGTTAATAGGCAACACAATAGGCATACATTGTTTCGAAAAAGACAGACTTTATAATATCAAGCGTCTTGGAAAAATTGATATCTAAAGAATTAACTAGTACAACGGTGGCCAAAACGTGGCTCGCGAGCCGCATGCGGCTCATCTGAGTTCACATTGCGTCTCGCGTACATTATTTATGAAAAATATGCCACAGGGATAACTGGAAGATTGTCAAGCCAGGTTTAATGAAATATAGTGCTTCAATGTGGTTCTCCACAGTTTTTTATAGTTTAAAAAATAGCTCTAGCTTGCTACAGGTCTGGCCACCCCTGAACTAGTAAAACAAGATCAGGTGCTGAAATTTTACTCAATTCAATGCAATCTTTTTTGTTTCTATGTTTTCTCAATATATGGTAACCCGTCATTTTAAAAAAAATTATTGCAAACCCATTGCTTGGAACAAAGAGATGTGTTAATACAAAACGCTGTTATACCAGCCAAACAATTTGTGAAGAGTTGGAGATATCAACTGAACGCTGAGTTAGAAGGAGAAAAAATATGAGTGGAGAAAATTAAGAAGGCGTGGTTCTATCTTTAGAACGAGAAGTAAAACGGGAAATGTTTTTATCCATGGATGGAATTATAAAAGAAAATAAAAGAACCCGTTGATGAGTTGCAAGTCCTTGCAAGTCCTTATTCGTATAATACCATTTGACCTACTAAATGAATCATTTGAACATCAAATAAATTACTTTATTGACATTGATAAAGAACAGTTCAATATTGAAAGAAAAAGGATCCAGGTTTTTATGGCTGTACCTACACTACAAGAAGAGGCATTATGTTAGAAAAACGTGGGCAAAGGCAACCTTGATCTATTAAAATTTATTCAACAATAAGATTGGAAAATTCTGTACCCAACATTGTAATTTTGCTATGATTTTTTTCAAACATTGCTATCAGTGTCGCTAGTTGTTAAAGGAGCTTCTCCAAAGTGAATTGGATAAAAATTATCTTCGTTGCACAATGAGCGATTTAAGACAACAAAATCTTGCAATATTTTCCATAGAACAAGTTATTACAAATAATTTAAATTTTGATAGTATAATACACGATTTTTCTATTATGAAAGTTAGGAAAGTAAATGTATAAATATGATTCAAATTAAGGTATACTATTTGTTTGTTTGTAAGAAAATCATTTATATATAAATATGAAATAAAACAATAGTAACTGATAATGTTGTTTTTTTGGGGGTGTAAATTT